>ML804957.1:123851-137198 GCA_009831015.1 Picea engelmannii | reverse complement strand
ATTGGTATATACTTGGTACATGGTTGGATGCACTTGTTTATGGTACAGGTTGATTACAGGTTGATTACAGGTTGTTTGGCACAGGTTGGTGCATGGTTGATGCTCTTGTTTATGGTACAGATTGATATCTGTTGAGGATTGTTGCCTCATCTCAGTTGGTGCTGGGAATGTAAGATGATTCTTTCATATAGAGCTTGTGCTCTTTTAGAGTTTCACTCTATTCAGTTGTTGCTGAAAAACCCTCGGATTAAAGTCCATAATAAAAAGAAAAATTGTACATACATCTTGTGTTCCTTGTGTTCCTTGTTGAGATGATTTGTTGATGATATATTGCTGATATGTGTTGTTGATATGTATTCACATCTAACTGATTATTAATGACAACAATGAGTAATGAGTAAATGTCGAATGATAACTAATGAGTTTTGTGTAAGAGGGAAGTTTTGGGAAAAAGATCCCCACACTCATTCACCCCACCGCTCTAAGTGTGGTAGGTGTGTCCAACAGTTAGTCGTCGTATCAAACCTGAATTCACATCAACTATCAGATCATTTTAAAGTGGAAGGACAGGATAATCTAGAAGAGATGCATCGCAGACAAATCAAGCCATTGATCCAATATCATGATTGACGAACAACATTTAGTTCAGGTATAAATATGCAAGGAGGTTAAGCTACAGAAAAATATCACTTCATATTTTTTAGTTTGAGATTTGAAAAACCCGAATCCCAAAGAGCCGAAAATATGAAATGAATAAGGACCATCGGATCTGGAGAACATATAATGACCATTAGATCAGGGAGATCTACGTCAGCAGATTACGTCAGCAAACCTCATCCACAAGGACATGTGGTAGACCACGTCAACAAAGTACATATGGGAGATCACTTCAACAAACCACGTCAACAAAGTACATATGGGAGATCACTTCAGCAAACCACATCAGCAAGGATATGTGGCAGACCAGGTCAACAAGGACGTGTGGCAGACCATTTCACCAAGGACACAAATTGTTTGATCTGAAAGATCATTTTGGGTGTACTCTCAACCATTGATCATAGTACAGTGGAAGGATAGTGTAATTTTGAAAATTTGAAATCCCAAAGTTCTAAAGGGTGAAGTTCTAACAACCGTCCATCTCAATGTTTGATTAAGTCCTAGCCATCAGATTGAAAAATGAAAGGATGAGTGTGATGATCAAATATGACCATTGATTTGTTTCTGTGAAATAGACCATCCAATCTGGTTGAAAGGTCAAATACTTGAAGGAGATGAGGACCGTCAATCTGTAGGAGGACACATGTCAATACATTATGTACTCCGGATTGGAACACTCTGGGAAAAATAAAAGGAAGGAAGAAAGTTGAGAATTGAGACACTCGAACCCCAAATACCCGAAGGGATTGTGACTGTCTGATTGGAGAATACCATGTGTCGATAGATCGTGAATTCCAGGTGGAAGCACTATGGTGAAAGCGGAGTTTGAGAATTGAGACTCCTGAAGCCCGAAAGGCGAAATCGATCTCGTCCGTCAGTTTGGAGGGCCACATGTCTCTTGGTTGTTAAGACTAAGGATTGTGCATGAACAGAGGAAAGAAAGAGGGGAAGGAAGATTGATCGAAGTCGTTGATCGAAGGAATTTGTCAGAGACTGCGATATCGATGATCATGCTCGATTGCGGGGCTAGAACATGATCGGATCTTAATTTTTTGTAAGCGGGCCGCAATCAAAACCATGGTATCACAAAAGGCATATGTGGAGCTTTGTATTGAATTGTGGGGTGAAAAGCAGGTTACCCTCAAAATGCCTATGGACGTGCCCTCAATCGCATGGTCACATGAATCTTATAGCCCGAGGTCATATTGAATAAAAAATGGAGCTAGCGCTCGCTAGAACAAGAAAGAGAAGCGCCTTTCGAATAGGTGTATGGTCACCATCGGTGGTCATGTGAAGGAAGGGGCTTAGAAGCCAAAGAAGCCATAATTGACTGGTTGTAACTTACAGAGAATACAAAGAGTTGTGACTGCCAGAGAATCCAAAGAATCTTTTAATAACTGCCACTGATGATGAACAAATATAGTATAACTGCCAGGGAATATGAAGTATTCTTATGATTATCGGGCAGAGGACTCGACGTGAGAAAAACATACAGAAGAGAAAGAATAAAGTTATTTTTCGACAGTGATGCATGTGTGTAGAAGGTGATGCAGTTCATGATCTGAAGGGAAGATCAGAGACTCAACGTAAAGGATGAAGAGGCAGCACAAAGCATAAAAGGAAGAAGAGAAGATGAACATTCATGCGCAAGAAGATGCGAGCAATAGGAACACGCTGATGTAAGAAGATCATAGCAATGTATCAGAATAGTGATGAGACTAGGAGTTGTAGCTTCCATCTGGTTGCAGCCAGAAAAACCAGGGTGGTAGGGTGGTGCAAGGGAGAACCATTGTTCTCTATTATACAGGTTGGTTCTTGTGTGACTGGAAGTTGGTTCTTCCATCCAGTTGGTGCTGGAACACTCAAGGAGTTGGTTCTTCCTTCTAGTGGGTGCTAGAGAAACTAGAGGGTTGGTGCTCTCAATAAGTTTCATCTTGTTAAAGAAGAGGTTGTAGCCTCATTTTGAGTTGGTGCTCAAATACAGATGATATACAGAACATAAAAGACTGCCTATAATTTGAAGAAGAAGATGTTTTCTCCCTTTATGGGTTTCCTCATGAATATATGTCTCTGTGTATATCATATGTGTGATTGATGTTTACTATTTTTGTTGTTCATGACTTGCATAATCTTGATGATCACTTGGAGAATATTAATAATAGTTTAATAGGCATAAAATTGTTTAAGCACAGTAATAACTTATTCACCCCCCCTCTCAGTTTTCTTAGTATTTCCAACAATTGGTATCAGAGTTAGTTCCTTTTATTTAAAGGTATATCAGTAAGCTTAAACATGACAAGCCATGAAGGAACTTCGACAAATAAGCCTCCTCTGTTTGATGGAAAAAAAAAATTATTCTGGAAGGTTAGAATGAGAACATACATTATAGCCTTAGGTGTTGATGTTTGGGATGTTGTAGAGACTGGATATACAAAACCTATTGTGATAGCTTCCAAAGATGATAAGTTAGATTTTAGCTTCAATGCAAAGGAAATGAATGCTATCTTGAGTGGGCTTGCTGAAGTTGAATTTGTAAAAGTAATACAGCTTTATTCTGCCAAAGAGATGTGGGATAAATTCATTAGTAGCTATGAAGGAAATGAGAAAGTAAAAGATGCCAAACTTCAAATATATAGATTGAAATTTGAACTAAAGATGAATGAGGATGAAACAATTAATAATTTTTTCTTAAGAGTTGAGGAGCTTGTGAATTCCATGAAGGATCTTAGTGAGAAGATTGAAGATGCATTTTTAGTTCAGAAGATTTTAAGATCTCTACCAAATAGATTTAATCCAAAAGTATTTGCAATAGAAGAACTGAATGATCTTACGACTTTGTCTATTGATCAACTTCTAGGAACTCTAACTTCTTATAAATGAGGATTAGTAAAGATAAACCCACCTCTAGAGAAGCATCATTTAAATCAGATAAGAATGAGAGCCTAATGAAATTGAAGCAAAATTTTTTAGAAGACTAAAGAAAGGATCAGGCAAGTACCAAGGCAAGTTTCCCTTCAAATTTTTTAACTATGGAAAGATAGGTCTCTTTGCATCTAAGTGTCCACACAATAAGAAGGACCATAACTCTGAAGGTGAAGAGAAGTACAAATCCAAGAGATTTGGTAAAAATAGAAGTTTATGTGTAAACAACGATGACTCTTTAGGAGACACAGATAGTGATTATTCTTGTGAAGATAAGGTTAATGAATTTATGCTTATGGCCAAAGAGGATTATGATAATAAAAGCACAGTAAGTGATGTTAATGATGAATAAGTTGTGGTTGACTTGGAAGGAGAACTAATCAATGCTGTAGAAGAAATTGCTAGACTCAGATTTAAGAAGAAAAAGCAAAAACAATTGTTGATACAGTTCGAGAAAGACAGTAAAAAACCTAATGAAGACTTTTTCCTGCTAAAAGTGGAATTAGAAGAGGAAAAGAAAATAGAAGACATTTTGAAACAACATTTATCAGAGAATAAGGAAAGATGTGAAGCCTTGGAAGAAGAAGTAGTAAAAAACAGGAAAGAGATGGAGAATTTTAAAGCATTATATCTCCAAAATCTTCCAAGCATTAAAGCCTCAGCAGAACTAAACGACATTTTGAGCAAACAAAGATCTCCTTTGTTGAATATTGGTTTAGGCTATGTAAGTGGTTCAAGTAGAAAATAGCCAAATAGCAAAGATCCAGTAAATATGATCAAGTTCCAAGTCAGCAGACAATAAGACCATGTGAGTACTCCACCACCAGAAGCTAATAAAGACAAGATGATCCCTGATAAAAAAAAATGATATCAGAATATGGAGCAACAAATTCCAAGAATAAGGCCATCCTTCAGGTACCAGAATTTATTCCATGGTTACTGTTTTTACTTCTCTAATTTTGGTCATAAGATTGCAAATTTTCAAATTAAGTTTAGAGACATGCAACTGAGGAGATCAAGAAATAAACAATCTTTGCAACATAGAACTAAACAACCAATGAGTATACAAAGTTGCACCAATCACTTTGACCTATTGAACAATGAGATCAAATTCTATAATCGTAATAACTTTGACCACAAAGATGCAAAATGCCATATGAAGAATTACAAAGAAGATCCAAGGATAAAACCCTTAGCCAGAAATGCTAGCACATGGAAAAGGAAAGATAGTGGAAAATGTGGTCTAGTACTTTGAGCTCAAAAACAAAAAGACCCCTGGTATATAGACAATGGTTGTTCCAAGCACATGAATGGATACAAGGATAAGTTTGTGTCTATAAGTAAAATAAAAATAGGAAATATGAACTTTGGAAATGATGAACCAGGTAAAATCAAGGGTAAAGGGATGGTGCGTTTGAGTAACGGTAAAGTAAAATATCAGTATGTTCTGCTTGTAGATGGGATAAAACATAATTTTCTCAGTGTAAGTCAAATGTGTGATAGAGGATGTGAAGTGGTGTTCACTTCCAAATATTGTAAGATAAAGTCTATAAACTCAGGACAAGTGGTGGTCAAATGAAGAAGGACAGATAATAATGTATATATGTTGAAAGAAGATAGAGAAGAGTGTCATCTAAGAAAACATGATGAAAGTTGGTTATGGCATAGGAGACTTGGACATCTAAACTTTGACCACTTAATCAAGCTCAAAAATCTTGAGGCAGGAAAAGATCTTCCAAGAATATCAAAGCCACAAGAGTATGTGTGTAAACTCTGCCAAGTAGGAAAGATAACCAGGACACATTTTAAATCCAATAGCTCTACTTCAATAGAGAAACAACTCCAATTAGTTCATATGGATTTATGTGGACCATCAATACAAGAAGGCACAGGGAAGGAAAAATACTTCATGTTGATCATTAATGATTACTCTAGACTCACTTGGGTTCTTTTCTCAAAGAAAAAACTGAAGCATTTAAGAAATTTAAAATATTTAAGGCTTTAACTGAGAATCAAATAGGAAAAAGATTAAAGGTTGTAAGATCAGACAAAGGAGGATAATTTATGTCAAGTGATTTCAAATAATTTTTTGATAAACATGGGATCAAAAGAGAATACACAATCCCAGGAACTCCACAGCAAAATGGAGTAGTTGAGAGGCAAAACAAAACAGTTCAACAAATGGCTAGATCAATGATGAATGAGAAGAACATTGGTCAAATCTACTGGGTAGAAGAAATACACATAGCAATCCATATTCTTAACAAAGCTCACCTTATACCACACAGTGACAAGACACCTTATGAACTGTGGTATGGAAGGCCTGCTTCAATCAAACACTTCAAAGTCTTTGGGAGTAAGTGCTACATAAAGAATAATAATGAAAACCTTGGAAATTATGATGACAGGGTTGATGAAGGCATATTCTTAGGGTATGCTACAAATAGTAAAGGATACAAATGCTATAATAAGAGGTTGCATAAATTGGTTGATTGTATTGACATAAAAGTTGATGAAGGAGTCCCAGTAAGAGAGGTGAGAAATATTGAATCAACAACAGAGGATATAGTTGAAGTTGAAGATGAATAGGTTCAAGAATCAAAAAAAGAAGACTATGATTCAGATGAGGATATAAATACTCAGGAAAACTCAAATCAACAGACAACATTGAATCCTTCCTCTAGAATTACTCAAAAGAATCATCCTGCAAGTCAAATAATTGGTGACAAATACAAAGATTTACAAACCAGGAGAATGATAATCAAAGACACCAAGAAATCACATATAGCCTTCATATCCATGGTGGAACCCAAGAACTTTAATGAAGCCAATAATGATGTAAATTGGTTAAAATCAATGAATGAGGAATTGGATCAGATTTAGAAGAACAATACTTGGGAGCTTGTTTCTAGACCTGCAGATAAGAATGTAATTGGATCCAAATAGGTGTTTAAGAACAAAATGAATGAACAAGGACAAATTGTTAGGAATAAAGCCAGATTAGTCTGTAAGGGGTATGCACAAGTTGAAAAATGGGATTTTGGTGAAACCTTTGCACCAATGGAAAGATTGGAAGCCATCAGAATGTTTCTTGCCTATGCATGTCATAAGAACTTTAAAGTATATCAGACGGATGTTAAGTCATCATTTATTAATGGAGATCTAGAAGAATATGTATATGTGGAGAAACCTAAAGAATTTTCACTGACAGATAATATTGACTATGTCTGTAAGTTGAAAAAGGAATTATATGGACTGAAATAGGCACCACGAACCTCGTATCATAGACTGGACAAATTTCTATAGGACAAAGGGTTCAAGAAAGGTATTGTTGATAGTAACCTATACATTAAGTCTGAAGGTGATGATTTATGAGTTGTTTTGGTTTATGTATATGACATTATTTTTGGATGCACTAATGACCCTTCAGCTTAGTGGTTTGCTAATTCAATGCAGACTGAGTTTGAGATGTCCATGATAGGAGAACTATCATATTTTCTTGGTTTACGAATCAATCATAGTTCTGCGGGGATATTTATCTCTCAAGAATAGTACTTGAAAGAGATGTTAAAGAGGTTTCATATGGAATATTCCTCTCCTTTTAGTACACCTATGGTGGTTGGTTGCAAGCTTAGTAAAGATGATATTTCACCTAATGTTGATCAAATAACATATCGATCAATGATAGGCAGTCTTTTGTACATCACATCATCTCGTCTTGATATAATCCAAGCTGTTGGAATGGTAGGTTGTTATCAGTATGCTCCTAAAAAAATTCATAAATTCATTTAGCATCTTCCAAGAGGATATTCAAATATTTGAAGGGTACAATGACTTATGGTCTTTGGTATCCTAGAAATCATAATTTACAATTAACTGCATATTCAGATATTGATTGGGAAAATTTTTGAGATGAGAGAAAGAGCACCAGTGGAGGTGCATTATTCTTAGGTGATTCATTAGTATCATGACTTAGTAAGAAGCAGGGATCTATTTCATTATCAACTACATAGGAAGAGTACATTTCTACTGCTACTTGTTGCACTCAGATCTTATGGATGATACAAAATATTGCAGATTTGAAGGTAACTTATACTTATCCCATTCCACTTCACTGTGATAACACCAATGCCATTAGTGTCTCAAAGAATCCTTTTCTCCATTCAAATATGAATCATATAGTAATAAAGTATCATTTTCTCAAAGAGCGGGTTACAAACAAAGTTGTTCAACTGAATAATATTCCTTCCACAGAAAACATTGCAGACATCTTTACTAAACCCCTAGCCAAGACACCATTTGAATATCTCCTTCAGAAGTTGGGTGTCATCCCTTCTCTCACCTAAGAGAGTCCATCCTGTCAGGGGGAGTATGTGTTGGTTGAATATTTGATACCTCCAAAAAGTACTGCAACAACTCAGGGGGAGCATGTTTTCTTTGACATTGATGTCAAAGGGGGAGAAAAGGAGTGGTATGGATGCTACAGTTCAAGATATAAGTAGCCTTTCAGGGTTTCCATCAATGCCAAAGGGGGGGATTGTTGGTATATTTTATAGGAAGAGTGTGTTTGTCATTGATGGCAAGAACAACAGCAACGATGGAAAACAGGAAAAGCATAAGCTCAGGAGGAGAAGCGAACAATAATAAAATATCAAAGATCAGAATAAAAAATGTAAGCTCGAGAGGAGGAGTGAACAGTATGAAGAGATCAAAGCTCAGAAGGAAAAGCATCAGCTCAAGGTGAGAAGCCTCAACAGCCATCCAATCAAGAAATTGACGATGTTGATCATCTCATATAATGGACGTCGGTCATATGAGTGACCATGGGCTTGAGGAGCATTTGGAGGATTGTGATCATCGGATCTGCAAGCCAGATCAATGGAAGGGATGAAATACGGGGAGTGAAAGAAGAATTAAAAATCTCACTAGTTCCAATCCCACAATTAGTCTAGATCGCCAGACCTCATAGACTCAGATATCGACGACTGTGGTTGATCCAAAAAGAGATTAGATTAAGTTAGATTGAGTTCTGACATTCGGATGTGCAATTGTTAGATCAATGACAGAGATGAATTGTGGGGAACAAAAGAAGAATTAAACATATCACTAGTTCCAATCCCGCAATTGGTCTAGATCGTCAAATCTCATAGACTCGGATATCGATGATTATCGTTGATCCAACAAGTGATCAGATTAATTCAAATTGATTTGTGACCTTCAGATGTGCAATCAATAGATCAATGGCAGGGATAGATTGTGGAGATCGGAAGGAGAATTAAATATCGCGCTAGTTCCAATCCTGCAATTAGTTAGGGCCATCAGATCTTATAGCCTTGAAGATCGACGATTGTGGTTGACTCACCAAAGGCGCACAACTTCAAATTTCAGAGTTTTGGTGATAAGTTAAATCACTCAAAAGTTGTGGTTACACAACCATCCTTGATCATTGATCTTCTTCGAGAATATTTACAACTGTCGGATCACTTTAAGTGGAAGGATAGGATAAGCAAGGCTAAAGGGTTGAGAATTTATGATCCGAATACCCATCAATCGTCGGATCAAACCCGAATTCCCACCAACTGTTGGATAATTTTAAAGTGGAAGGACAGGATAAGCTATAAGAGTTGCATCGCAGACAGATCAGGCCATCAATCCAAGATCATGATCAATGAACAACATTTATTTCAGGTATAAAGATGCGAGGAGGTTAAGCTCCAGAAAAATCTCACTTCATATTTTTTAGTTTGATATTTGAAAAACCCAAAGCCCGAAGAGCTGGAAATCTGAAATGAATAAGGACCATTAGATATGGAGAACATACGATGTATGTTAGATCAGGGAGATCTATGTCAGCATATTACATCAACAAACCTCATCTGCAAGGACATGTGGTAGACCACATCAACAAAGGAAATATGGGAGATCACGTCAACAAACCACGTCAGCAAGGATATGTGGAAGACCACGTCAGCAAGGACGTGTGGCAGACCATGTCAGCAAGGACACAAGTCGTCTAATTTGAAATATCACTTCGGGTGTATTCTCAACCGTTGATCATAGTACAGTGGAATGATAGTGTAATTTTGAAAGTTAAAATCCCAAAGTTTCGAAGGGAAAAGTTCTGACAGTCGTCCATCTCAATGTTTGATTAAGTCCTAGCCGTCGGGATTTGGACCGAAGGGATTGTGACCGTACGATTTGAGAAGACCACATGTCAATAGATCGTGAATTCTGGATGTAAGCACCATGGTGAAAGTGGAGTTTGAGAATCAAGACTCCCGAATCCTGAATGGCGAAATTGATCTCATATGTCGGTTTGGAGGGCCACATGTCACTTGTTCGTTAAGGATAAGGATCACGCATGGACAGAGGAATGAAGGAAAGAAAGGAATATTGATCAAAGTTGTTGATCGAAGGAATCTGTCAGAGACCACGAGATTGATGATCATGCTCTATTGCAAGGCCAGAACATGCTCAGGTCTTAATTTTTTGTAAGCGGTCCGCAATCRAAACCACAGTATCGCCAAAGGCATACGTTGAGCTCTGTAGTGAATTGCGAGAAAAAATTGGGTTACCCTCAAACCACCTATGGACATGCCTGCAATCATGTGGCCACATGAAKCTCATCACCCAAAGTCATATCRAAGAAAAAAGGGAGCTAGTGCTCGCTAGACCAAGAACRTGAAGCACCTTTTGAATAGGCGTATGGTCACCGCCGGTGGTCACATGAAGGAAGGGGATTAGAAGCCAAAGAATCCATAATTGACCGGTTGTAACTGAAAGAGAAGATGAGGAGTTGTGACTACCAGAGAAGCCAAAGAATCTTTAGATAACTTCCACTAATGATGAACAGATATAGTATAACCACCAGGGAAGATGAAGTGTTTGTATGATGATCAGGCAGAGGAATTGACGTGAGAAAAATATTTAGAATAGAGAGAATAGAGTTCTTTTTCGATAGTGATGCATGTGTGTAGGAGGTGATGCAGTGCACGATATGAAGGGAATATCAGAAACTCGACAAAAAGGATGAAGAAGCAGCACAGGGCATAAAAGGAAGGAAAGAAGATGAACAAGTGTGTGCAAGAAGATGCTAGCAACAGGAACACACTGATGCAGGCAGAGAAGAGAAGTGTAGCAGAACAATGATGAGACTGGAAGTTGTAGCTTCCATCTGGTTGCATCCAGAAAAACCAGGGTGGTAGGGTGGTGCAAGGGAGAACCATTGTTCTTTGTTATACATGTTGGTGCCTGTGTGATCGAAATTTGGTGCTTCTATCCAGTTGGTGTTGAAACACTCAGGGAGTTGGTGCTTCCTTCTAGTGGGTGCTAGAGAAACCAGAGGGTTGATTCTCTCAAAAAGTTGCAGCTTGTTAAAGAAGAGGTTTTAGCCTCATTTTGAGTTGGTTCTCAAAGACACATGATGTATGGAACATAAAATACTACCTATCATTCAAAGAAGAATAGGTTTTCTCCCTTTATGGGTTTCCTTATAAATATTTGTCTCTGTGTATATCATATGTTTGATTGATGTTTACTATTTTTATTGTTCATGACTTGCATAATCTTGATGATCACTTGGAGAAGGTTAATAATAGTTTAATAGGCATAAAATTGTTTAAGCAGAGTAACAATTGATTCACCCCGCCTCCCACCCCCTCTTAGGTGTCTTAATATTTCCAACAAGACCAGTGTAGCTTGACTCTAGATACCATTCTATGTGTACACCTATTCTCTAATATTTTATTTCTTTCTACTTTTAAAAATCCATTTTATTATTTTCATGCACACATGTGAATTCTATCCAATCTTTAGATTTTTCCCACTTTTTCTTTAAATTGATTTATCTCTATTCTTTTAATTTATTTAATATTTTAATTTAGTACACTAACTAAACTTAGACTTAGGATTAGTTTTATAATTAGGCTTATACTTTTATTGGGATTTATAATTAATAAAATCATTGCTTAATTAATTATTTTAATCTGGCAAGATCTAATCAATTCAATGGTTTCTAGGCCACCTAGATTTATTGACTCAAGTTTTTAATTGCGCGATGTGCCCTTCAAGATGCACCTCCATGCTCCAAGGGTGTCACTCATCTTTGATTGGTTTTGGAATTTTTTTCGACCCTTGGAGTCAACACTCCACTCGGTTGACCTTGTGAGACACTAAGGGATTCTAAGGAATAAGGACCCTGCCTTATTGCACGTCCCTTAGAAATATTTGTGAGTGACTATCTCAATCCTCCCTCACGACATCGTGGACCTATCAAAATAGGTAATTGTTAACCTACCATTTGGCCATGGTGTGAGTACTAGTAGGTTGGGACAGGGACGCAGCCACACCTCTCCCTCAATGTATGGTTTTTTTCGTTACCCCTCTACTCCTTATGTGAGTCGAATTAGAAAGAATCACCAAGCCTGCATATAATGACAAAAACCATGTCAATAATCCATATATATATATATATATATATATATATATATATATATATATATATATATATATATATATATATATATATATATATATATATATATATATATATATCATATTGTAATCAATCATATGTCACATGTGTGAAAATGAAATAATCATCAAAATACAATCCACCTCCTGACTCAATCCGGAGTCCAAGGATGTCCATTGATGCCATCAACATCCATAACCTGTCATGTGTCCTGCACACTCAGGAAAACTCATCAATAGAATCTTCTAATACATATGCATCCAAATAGATTTAAGTCACAATACATCATCATCATAATATATATCCCATAATCGAAAGGAAATCATAATATACCATAACCGAATCACTTGCACGCAAGTGTCCTCAAGGAATATGTCAATAAAAATGTGCTCAATAGAGCGGAGTACACGGGGCTTGGTTGTCAGGGGGCTTGAGC
This sequence comes from Picea engelmannii, assembly GCA_009831015.1. Classification (NCBI taxonomy): domain Eukaryota; kingdom Viridiplantae; phylum Streptophyta; class Pinopsida; order Pinales; family Pinaceae; genus Picea; species Picea engelmannii. The sequence goes on along the minus strand of ML804957.1, from coordinate 124,710 downwards.
GATGTCGGACATTGTCTCGAGTTCCCCCGTAGGCCAAATCGCAGTCTTGCATGGGAGGGGAATTCCAACCAGTAACCACCATGGGATAAAACTAAAAAAAAATAGTAAAAACAATAAAAAGAGTAATTTTTTTTAAAAAACTATACCTAAATTTGTCTTTTTTCTCTTCTTTTTTTCGATAAATATTAAGAATTTTGTTAAAATTTCTTTGAAAAAGGTCTCAATTTTTTTTTAAAGTTGTGATTTTTTAAGAAAAAATTAGAAAACATCTAAAAATATTTAGGGTTTTTATAATTTTCCCATGAAAAATTCTTATGTGATTCAAAGATGATCTTATAAATGTTTTTTTGGTAAATGGTAAGAATTTAAAAAATAACTAAACTATGAAATGTTAGATTCTCCTTGAATGTCTTCTCAATGTTTCTCCCAATTTTTCTCCCTTGTAGCTTGCTCCAAATTATTTAACAAATACTGCCCAAGATTTCACGCAATGTAAAAAGACTAAACAAGACTGTGTATATAACACAAATGATATAAATTATTGTTAGTATAACGAATGTGGGATAAATAAAAATGAAGAAGATTGTCTACATATATACCTAAAACTATATGGATCATTGTTATGTTTAATGAATGTGGGATAAATAAAAAAATATGAAAAATATTGTAATTAACAAGTAAATAACGAAATAAAAGAGTAAAAGTTGTTTTTAATTTTGAAGGGAAAATAATAAAGGGAAAAATTGGAGGGAAATTTTGGAGAGAAAAAATAGAGGGGGAAATTTTGGAGGGAATATTATGGGCGGAAATTTTGGGGAATATTTTGGGGGGGGATTTTGTAGGGAAATATTTTTTTTTT
>ML804957.1:94940-123823 GCA_009831015.1 Picea engelmannii | reverse complement strand
GGGGGCGATTTAGAGGGAAAAGATCATTCTGCAAGTTATAATACTGTCATTGGGAGGGTGAGCATTTGTATCATTCTATGTTCTTAGTGATAAGTGATGGCTTCGTCAGATAACGAAGATTTTATTTTTGAGGCATCAACAAATTGTTCACACCTTTTATTTTGGGACAAGAAAATGTGATGGGAATGCTTGTAATGCAAATGAGGCATCGCATTTTTCAGCTAGTGAGAAGTTTGATCATAGTGCAAGAAATGTTATTCAGCATGTTCCTCAGGAAAGTCCTAAATTAGAGGACTTTGAAGGAACCGATGGTAAAGAGGAGGAATATGATGGTGATCAATATATTGAGCAGTTTAATAATAATGAAAATAATCAAAATGTCACTACAAGAAAAATACCCTCTAGTGGAGATTATAGAGGAGGCTTTTAATGTTAAAAAATTGACAAAAATTGTCAAAAAAACCTCCGCGAAAACATTCGTTTTTGGTGGTGGATGGTTTTACGGAGATTATAATGGAAATTAATTATAACTAAAAATATTTGGGAGGCTGGAGGTTGTAGCAGATGTTTTTACACGCGGTGTGCTTCACAGGCGATACGCATCGGTACGCTTAAAACAAGACGCACTGGTGCCTACATTGCACAATAAGCACCGAGCGAGTCCTAAAATATTGGAGCCCCGGTTCATTTATACAAACTACATCCTGGTGCTTTAATAACAATAATGCACCATTCGAATATATGATATCAAACGTCGATGTGTTCTTGAACTTAAATCATTGGTGCTCACATGTCAACCAAAGCACTGGGGTTGTCCAAGAAATATGGGGCATTGGTGCTCTTATAAACATAAACGCATCAATTCCTTATAGGAATAAAGCATCGAGAAAATCATTGATAACATGCACCAGTGTGTTCAAAAACAAACAGGACCAGTGCATGATGTCGAGAAGGCTCGGATGCAGTCTCGTGAAAGAGAAGCACCCGTGCTCTTATAAATTGAACGCACTGATAAGCAGTATTATTATTATAATTTTTGGTTAAAATATTATTAATATCGTTTCTTTTTCAATGTATTTGAGCATCGGTGAGTATTATGTTACAACACCGGTGTGTGTTATAATTAAAGGAATCGATGTTTTTTATCATTGAACACACCGGTTGTCATTTTGTTTTTTAGAAGCATCGACCTGTGAGAGTGCACAATTATTGTTATTTTTTAATTCCATTGTTTATCAAAAAATTGACATATATCTTATAATAGTATTCATACAAATTAAATTTTGATTAGTGAATTTGGATATGATGTTTGTATTATCTTGTTATATCATCAATATTTTCATCTCTTTGTTATAATATTTAATCGTCCGTATATTTATTCAGCAATGTAACATTTCATAGGAACATTGGACAACACAAAAGAATAAAACAAAACATAGTTTATTATATATGCATAAGAGGCTCATTGTCATACAAAACGGGACCCTTATTGGTAACCCCTTGCCTTTCAATTGGGGCAGTACTATGTACATTACATTAAAAAAAATGTATGATTTTCACAGAAAAATATTTCAAAAAATACAACAGCTTGCATTGATATCCAAATATATTGATCATCAATCTTCATTAGAATTGTTTTCAGACGTGCTCGAGCTACTTCCATGACTTGGGTTATTTGGTCGAATGTTTTGTTGATTGGCTCGATTGTTTTCCTCTTCTTCAAATGATTACATCTACAAAAATAAAAAGAAAGTGTAATGAGTGTATATGCATTGGTGAGAATAATGAAAATTGAAATAAATAATATACATGAATGTAAATTGAAAAGTGGCATACCATATAAATAATCGAGTCCTAAATGATACACATTTTTTCAAAACCAAATCTCCTTCCTTCTATCAATAACTCTTCTTTTGGTACATTTCCATATTTTATTTCCTGCAGTTTTAATATACCCCATAATAAATTACAGATTTAAGATAAAAGAACTAAAATGAGAGAACTAGGGGTGGTAGGTGTGGGGGGAGTTGTTTTTAACTCTTAAGGAAAAAAGGTTATGTATTTTGATTGGGTATTAGGGAACGCTACTAACAACTATGCAGAAGTCCTCACAACATACATCAAACTTCTCCTTATTCCAGAGAATAGATCATCAAGGCTCATGGGTATTGGTGACTCTAATCTGATCTTAAGAGGAATCAACAAATATCTCAAGACCGTGCACCCCAAAATCGCTAGAACTCTTCTCTGAATCAAACACCTGGAACAAAAATTTGAAAAATTATGCTATTACCATGTGTTTAGAACTCAGAACACCATATTTGACTCCCTCACCAAAGAAGCAAAATCGCTTTCTAATGGACAGTTAATACTAAACTCCTCAATTATTCATGTATTTATCCCCTAAGCATTTTGCACCAATCAGTCCACCCGTTCTAAAAAAACATTTGTGTGCGCACCCTCCCCCTAGACTTCTTTATGACTCCAAGACGTTCCCCATGTCAGTGTTTCATGGAAACCTACATAGGAGACCTAGCTAAAGCATACACAAACAAAGCTTATCAAGAAAAGGAAGAGAGATACAATATGAAGATTGAGAATCAATGTATATTATGATCTATTCAATGAGTGAGTGATATTCACTCATATAGGCAATGACATCCTATAATTAGGAATGCATGCATAATAGTGGTGGTGTAAAATTAGAAAGTCTAAAATAGAACTAGTCAGTTAATTCCCACTGAACTAGTGTGATGAAAATAGAAATTTATTCAACACCCCTCCTGAACATCACTATGGAGTAAAAAATGAGTCCCATGTACAAAGCCATATTAGGTACGCATGTAAAATTCAACTAATGAACACTAAATAAAAATGAGGGAAGAGGGAAAACCACGTGGGAACAAAACTCGCCCTCAAAATATAATGTATCAAAAGAAGAAAATGACAGTTTTTAGGAAACTGTGTTCTTCACTGCAAGACGGTCCTGCAAAGTATGAGACTTCTGCTCACTGAAAGTATTCATGATGATGTAGAAATATTTATGGATCTGATGAAGTCCTTTGGAAACCTGTCTAGCCTTGTACCTCTTAATCCTATGGACCCATCTACACATGAAAATATTCCTTTCTGGTGGAAGTGGAACCAAATGCGAAGTCTGATTCTTTAGGAGTGAGTCATACTCCTTTTGTATGGTTTATTTCCATAATGGATTGCCTATATCCTCACTGTAGAGTTGCGGATTAGAAGATTGAACCATATATCAATGCATGGGCATCACAAGTTTTGAAGTTGAAATTACATGAGAAGGCTCCTCATGCTGAGATCGAGTCCTCTTGAAATCCAATGGATTCCCTGCAAGGATACTTGTTGCCTAAAGTGTGAATTGTTCCTCCTTGGGCATATGTTGAAGCTTCAACGTTGGCTTCTTATCTGGTTGTACTACCTGATAATTTCCATGTACATAATCTAAGTGTATGGAATCATCTCTAATGTCTAAAACTGATGAAAGAACAAGAGTATATGCATGTTGCACTGGAGGTGCATGCAAAGTACTCTCCTTATGTGTAAGTAGAAAAGAGGAGTCATCATCAGAAAAAATAGTGAATTTATAAAACCTTGACTTGTGATCCACCTCACCAATTGCAATGATGGAATTGTCATGCATGTCAATTACTGAAACTAAATTGAATGTAAATTCAACCTTTTTACCTTTCTGAGTGATCTAATAAACTGAGAGAAGATTCATAGAAATATTTGGAACATGTAAGACATTCTCAAAACTTCCAATGTGGAGTTCCACTCTCCCTTCTCTTGCTACTGCTACTGGAGTATCATCCCCCATGAGAATAGGGGATCTTGAGCATGGAATCAAAGAAGAGAAAACTTCATCTTTCATTTCCATATCATGGGATGCACCAGAATATATAATCCATGAATCAGATGATGAATTAATTTCAACCAGGGCATGATGATTACCTTTCTTAGGAGCATGATCTTCTTCCTTCTACTTCTTGACTCCTGTTATAACCCTAATTTGCACCAGATATGCTTACCTGGCATCAGGCCATCTCATTTTACATCTTTTTCCAAGCCACTATTGAAGACCTCTTCTTAAAAACACCCTTTTTTAAGGCACACGTGCCCTACTCCACTACTGCACGTTTGTATATGCCGGTTGTCCCACTACAGCCTGCGTATACCTACAAAAGCACGAAAAATGGAAAGTTGCAGACAGAACTCACAGTTTTGGGTAAATTAAATAAACTGTTTGACCGCCCATAGCCGGTCACTCGACCAAATACCTATCCCTTTCTAGCCTATAAGAAGGGGTAGGGGTCCAATTTGGAAGGAGGAAAATAATTGTAAAGAAACTCTACCCAATTTCGCATTCCCTTTGTCCCAATCTTTTGCAATTAGTGTTTGAAGAGAAGCATATACAAAAGTAGTTGGAGCACAGTTAGAGAGGAGCCGAGGACCATATTCGAGGAGTAGTGGCCGATCTCACTATTGTAAGGTTACTCTTGTGAGATTAATAAAATAAGTACTTTTCCCATCCCACCATACGAGATTGTCAATATTTAAATTTGATTATATTTTGGTAGAATCTCTAACCCATTAGTTCATAGATCATATGCATGTGGAGTTATTTCTTTGTCTTTTTATGAATGCAGGTTAGCATTGGGAGAAGATTTGCAGTCAAGTAACAACTAAACGTTAAAGGATCGACATAAAACATGGAAACTAAGGTACATTAACTTGATCTTTTTAACCTTGTATTTGCATATGAATAATGGGGTTCATGATTGGAATGATGGTAAAAAGTAGGAAACTTTAGGTAATTTCTTCATGCGTTACAAAACCCTTAATGCTAGTCTGTAGGGGGATTTCCCACCCACAACAGAATTAGCGACCATACTGGAGAAACCTCTAGGGTTTTGGGGGACACTTTTTGGGTTTTTTAAATTGGTTTTATTACCTTTTTCTGAGTTTCTGCAAGAGTCTGAGCTACTAGGGATTTTGGTCTTCCATACCAGTAGTCCCTGCTTTTTTCGCTTGGTTGTTTTTTCTTTTTTGGGAAGCTACAGATCCATACTCAACCTGTATAAGGCCTGCACGCATATACATGAACCCTGACTTCACCCAGCCCATGTACATACGCTGGCTGCTGAAGGATCAGTAGCGTGTCTCAGTCCAGAAAAAATATTTTTGAAGAGAGGTAGTCATCCTCTTCCCTGTCAAAAGTGATCCTTCGCAGGGGTTTTCTGGATCTAGTTCTGGGTCTCTGTTGTTACAGTCTGTAGCTTAGGTATAACCTCAGATTATCTTTGCTTTCTCAAGTTTCCTTGCATCTTTTTCTGTCAAGAGTGAGTTTATGTACCTTTAAGGGGTTCTGGTTTTCAATACCAGTACTCCCTGCCTGAGCTTAGCTGATTGTATTTCTTATTTTGAGGAGAAACAGAGGCACATGCGGCCTGTAGTGGACCTAAACGTTTTCATATGCATCTTGTCTTTGGGGATCCCATGTGCATACGCTGGTTGTTGAAGTGACAATTGTGTGTTTGTTTAGAAAATTTTGAGGAGGAAGTCAACCTCTTCCCTGTCAATATTCACTTCCCAGTTTTTTCTTGTTTCATTATGGTCTCTGTCATAGCAATTTTAGCCTAGGTTGGATTCCATCATAGCTTACTTTTTCATTGAAAATTTTCCTCTGTTTTCTTCACTAGGTTTTTTGATGAGATAGTGAGTCAGTTTGATCTACCTTTTTGGTTGTCAGTATCTCCCCACAGTCTGTGGTTGGCTAGAAGTCCTTTTTGGCCTTGTCTTATCTTTATTTTATTTTATTTACCTTTTTTCTTCAGAAAAGAAGAAGACATATAGTTCTAAATTTTCTTGTTTTTGAAGCATAATAAAAAAAAAAGAGAAGCTAGATTTTTTCTTTGTTAAGTAGTTAGTTGTTTGCATTAATCATCAAGAAAAAGATTGTTTCCATAAGTTCTTGGTTGTTGAATTAGGACAATAAGTAGCTCATAGTCGAGTGAAATCTTGTTTTGAGTTTTCTGTTAAAAGATCTTAGGAAAAAAAAAAGTTTGAAAAGTTGGTTAAAGAGTTTGAAGTTGCAAATCTTTATTTTTTGAAGAAGTACTTTGTTTTCAGACATTGCATGTTGTTTCCTTTTCGTCGCTCAAAACATCACTGGTTTCATTTTCATCTCCTATGATTTAAAAAAAAACCACTAAAATTAACGATTAATTAAAATCAACTAGACTTTATGTTTGTAGGGTCCATCAACTAGTCTAGGATAGAGCCTTGATTTAGGATTGGAGAGGAAACTCTTCAAGGCTGCTAAAACAAACATAAGAGTCTGTGCTAGGGAGTGTCAAAAGTCCAGTATTGTAAAAGTTATCCAGGACCCCCCTCTACACAGGGGCTAAACATGAGGTCGTGTAAGGAAAGGTAGTGGAGATAACCCCTCCAAAGTCAAACCAAGCGTAGTGGGGAACGCATATAGAGGGCTTGTCTTGGGATTTCGTTGATTGCATTTTCCACGGAGCTTCATGGGTCTCAAATTAGTTCAAGGTCCTAAATCGTCTTTCGGAACACTTTCTTTTGATTCCCTTGATAGGTTTCGGGCTTGATACCCTTCTCATTGCGGTCCACCCGACTATTGACTGTATCCGCCTGGTGATTGTTTGCGCACTGGAAACCTAGTTGCCTATCTTTCTAGTGACTTATACAAGTGACTGCGGGGGTATACCATGGTACCTAGGACAGACATCGGGCCACGCTTTGTAGAGTATACCTGGAGGGTGCTTCTATATTCTATTTTCACTTGCACCGGTAAGTTTCTCTAGTGTTAGTTGTTGTAACTATTCTTCCAACTAGCTAGTGACTGCTTGTTTTATCTCATAGGTACTTTTTCTAGTGCGTGTTGGTTTTCAAATGATTATAGATTTCCCTAGTGTGTCTTTGATATTATCACACAGTGGAGGATCAGGAGTTTCACCAGTCTCAAATCATTTTGGGCTTGTTGTCGGTTGACCTCGAACCCCCCCTCGCCACCACTAAGGCGAAAACTAGACCAGCAAGGGTCTTTTGAGACAACCAGGTTATAGGAAACTATGCCCGACCCATCTTCAAGAGAAGAACTTTTGATTCTAGAGGAACCAATCATTTTTTACCTTGGAGCAGAAGCTCTTGGTTCGTATAACCCTCCCATCACTGATCTATCGACGCCCATCGTATACAGGTTCTACCTTACAAGCGTCAAGTAGTGTCACATGCAACAATGGAAGAAAACGTTGCTACTTCTTCAGGGAATACTCATATTTCCTTCACAACTGTCACTATCAGGGGTGTTCCACCTCCTAACCAACCATCACCAGTCTGAGCCACCATGGTCTCAACTGCTTCTACCTCGGGCAACGATCTGATTCTGTCTATGGAGACAATCACTGCTCCATTTACCCAGAACATGACAGGCTCTCCGTTCTCATACGGGATGCCTGGCTTCGGTACGAGTACTATACTTTCCTCCTCCACTCTGCATACTTTAGGTCCTGGGGCAAGGAGTTTCAATGCTCCTCTGCAAGGATTTCCACTCCCTTTGTTGATTTCCCTTACGGTAGGGGTCATATACCCCCTTCATCCCCCTCGCTCGACGATGTTCCTCAACACTCTGTCGGGCCTAACGTAAACTTGTCCGGAGTAGGTAGTCAAGCACTCCCTCCTTATAACATGTTGGTTGGTTTGACACCTTTCTCTTTATTCGACGCATTTGGTAACAATGCTTTCTCATCATCTGTTGTTTCGGTTGGGGGCAACCCCGATTATGGAAAACCACATCCTGTATAGGGTACTATTCCTGCACAGGGGGCACACTTAGGAATTCTTTCCTCACAAGGACCTTGGAATCTGTGGCAGGGACCAGCCCCCTTGCCAAGGATGTCGATTGGGGGCAACCGCTTCCATTCCTAGTGGAACCCCAAGCAAGGCCCAACGCCTATGCCCGTCAGATCGGCAGGGGGAAACCCCTCCCAAAATCCTTGTAATGTGACGCAAGCTCAGCCCTTTATGTCCTTTTACGAGAACCATTCGATGATGTCTCAATAAGCACACAATCCATACACCGTTCACGGACATAGTTATTACCAGAGCCCTTTCCAGCAACCTAAATTTTCCTAGAAACCTGGTGCCAATCAAACTCCAGGCTCCTTTTTTCCTGGCTAAAATCCACAACCCAAACTACTGTTTCTTGCAACTCTGCACTTGCCAGATTTGACAAGGTTCTTAAATGACCCCATCTGTCACTATCCAATTTGACCTCCTATGTCAACCAAGTTGCCTTTGGACATTCCAAAGTTTGAGGCCAAGCCTAATGAATATCTTGGCGATCATGTGACTACCTTCCACTTATGGTGCTCATCCAACTCGTTAAGAGACGACTCTGTTTAGTTGTGATTGTTTCAATGCACTCTCATAGGGAGTGTTGTAAAATGGTACATCGATCTTGACCACTCACGATACTCTTCCTTCGTCAGATTGGCAATGGATTTCTTGAACCATTTCCAATTACCTGTGAGATACGACGTCGACACTGAATTGCTGGTCAATTTCTAACAGACAAAAGTGGACCATATCTCAGATCATATCCGATAATGGAGACGTCGGAAGAGTTTAATAAAAGTGCTAGTCCCACTAGCAATCCTGCTAGAGTGGTTCATTAATTCTTTGGTACCCCAGTTATCTAAAGATGTCACAACATCCGGAGTGTTTTCCAAGGAAGACAAGAAAATGAGAGCTCAACAACTAGAGCTAATTTAATCTCAATTTGATTTACTCTATGGGATTTTTCCAAATGCACCGAGGTCAATCCTTGAAAAAACCAAGAAAAGGTCTAGACCACATGCTGATGGCATTATTGGTTCAGCACAAACAAAGCCTGCTGATCCATTGTCAAATCAATTGCAACAATTGTCGATCTAGTAGACAACGGCCAGCCAGACCACCAATTCGACTTTTCCCCCCACCCAAAATTTGGATGTACACAGTGTGAAAATGACAAACCCAAAGGCCACACAGCAACCTGACGGAAAGAAGAAACAATGAAATAAGGGTAAGGGGGATAAGAAACCCACCGATAATTCTTGTGGGGGTGACACTAAAGATAAGAAGTCGAAGTATCCTTGTAATCTTTGCAAGGAAGACCACCTGAACCATCAGTGTCCTCGGCTTGCGGAGGCCCAGAAGTTATTGGCACAACAACATCCTGTTGTGTTAATGAACTCGTTTCCACACGGGAAAAATCTAACTCAAGCCTCCTTGAGCGCGGAAGGGGGAATTCAAGGACCCCCTTCGTCTTCGAGTAATCCTTTGTATACAAATGTGTATATGATGAAAGGTGATGCCTATATATTGACTAGAGAACATGATTATGGAAATCCAAGCACCGCTGAGAAGGGTAAGGAAGTTGAAAACCCAACTCTTCCTCTCTAGACTAAGAAGACCTTGGGTGAAACAACAACCTGGATCCCAAAAGGTGCTTTCAAGAAAGATTCTCACAACCCAAATGCAAGGGCAACCCAGAACTACTCTGTGGTGGAGGATTTATCAAAAACCCCTTGTGCGATGTCTTCTTTGGAAGTCCTCCAGAGTTTCCCTTCCTAGAGAAAGGATCTATTAGCTTCCCTAGGATCTGTCGAGACTTGTAATCTGGGAACGATCATGCTTGATATTATGGACTTAAAACCTCGTCTTCCTTGCCACATATATTTTCAGATAGTAGTGGCTTACACCACGAAACCTTTTACCTAGAATATTTTTTGTACAGTGGTGGATGAGGCTGCCTCTACATGCGTGATGTCTCTGGCGTGTTGGAAGGCCATCGGCCAACCCGTTTTGTCTTTGTCACCTACTCTTCTTACATTTTTTGACAGTATTTATTTCCAACCACATGGAATCATTGCCTCTTTCCCCGTGCAGATAGGAGCAAAAACCATGTGCATCAAAGTTGAATTGGTCGATGCATCTCTGGACTACAATCTTTTGTTAGGAAGGAGTTGGACCTATGCTATGAAAGCAGTGGTCACGACAGTTTTCTAAGTCTTTTTGTTTCCACACGAGGGTCGGATCGTGACCATTAATCAGTTATCCTTCTCTCGTCCTGACCCTTCATCGGGAGTCTCCACGGTCTCGATGATTGATAACCCTCATCTCGGCATCATCAAAGTAGGGGTTGGTTTGTGCCCACCTTTGATGAGTACTTTCGATTACCTGCCTCCAACCAAGAATTTCCATTACAAGACAGTTGTCCCTGGCCAGCCTCGAGCCAAAAAATTTCAAATCTCGTCATTTTTCATGACGTACTTTAACGATCCATGGACTCTTGCTTCCCCATTAGCTACGATGGAAGGGACAGAGAACCATGGCATAGCCATGCCTTTGTCCATGGCATAATTTTCATACTCGATCATTTAGTGAGCTTATGCTGACCTCGATCCGACTCCCGCACAAGAGTTAGATCCGGTGCTCGAGCCTATTTGGGATCAAGGTTCCCTTGTTGATAAAGATTCTATAGACTTAGTCTTTCCCTTAGACGAGGCGATTATTGAGGCAATGACTAGTCTGGATTGACCCTAGGATGATCTTCATCATAGATCCTACTTTCTCCCAGAGTTAAGATGAATTGAAGCAGGTGAATTCACTCTGACTATGACTGGAGATAAAGATTGTCCTATTAAACCTTTGGCAATGCATGTTGTTTATGTTGAAGGAAATATGGAAACAATAATTGAAACGATACCTATTGACATCTCCAAAACCCCTGGCATCATGGAGAATATCTTCGTCAGAGTGGATTTCTCCCCCAAGGAGTTTCAAATCTACATGGATTTATTTAAAGAATTCTGCGACGTGTTTTCCTGGTCTTATGAGGAAATGTCAGGCATAGATCCAAGAATTGTCGAACATGAAATCATGACTTATCTTGATGTCAAGTCGGTCTGGTAGAAGCTTCGTCCGATCAATCCTAAGAAAGAAACAACTATCAAGGTTGAAGTAGAGAAACTACTTAAAGCTGGTTTCATCTACCCCGTCCAATTGACTCAATGGGTGTCGAATCCCATGCCAGTAAATAAAAAATAGGGTACGATTCGCATATGTACGGACTTCTGTGATCTAAACAAGGCCTACCCAAAAGATAATTTCCCCATGCCATTTATTGACCAGATAGTCGATGAATGTGCAGGTTGCAAGGATTTTTTCATTCATGGATGGTTTTGCAGGATACAATCAGATACATATCAAACTCGAATACCAACACAAAACCGCTTTCATTTGTCCGTGGGGTACATTCGCTTATCGTAACATGCCTTTTGGTCTGAAAAATGTTGGAGCTACGTTTCAGCGGGCCATGTCTTTTACTTTCCATGAACTCAAACACATAGTTGAGGCTTATCTCGATGATTTAGCGTCATGATCTCGCAAGAGAGTTGATCATCTGGCACACCTCCAACTTATCCTTGAATGGTGTCGCTACTATCGAATCCGCTTGAATCCAAACAAGTGCAGTTTTTGTGTCACATCGGGTCATCTGTTAGGTTCTATAGTTTCGATAACAGGGATTATGGTCGATCCTCTAAAGGTTGAGGCAATAGTTCAATTTCCTCCCCTGTGCACCATACCTCAGCTTCAGAGTCTGCAAGGAAAAGCAAATTTTTACAGCATTTCATCGCAAACTATGTCGAGATCACAAAGGTTTTTGTGCATTTATTGAAGGACGTTCCTTTTCATTGGGACGAAGCTGCTCAACGCTCTTTCACAGTGTTGAAACATGCGCTCATATCTACCCCTCTGCTTCAACCACCCAATTATAATAAATATTTCCTATTATACTTGGCCACTGCAGAGTTGACCATCGGTATGGTCTTAGTTCAGGAGGATGATTTACTCTCAAAATACGTGATTTATTACCTGAGCTGAGGCCTAGTTGGATCGGAACTCAATTATTCCCATATTGAAAAACTTGAGTTGGCAGTAGTCCATGTTGTCCAATGGTTCTGTCATTACATTTTGTTTCGCAAGACTACTGTCATTGCCGTCATGAACCCATTTCAATACGTATTGACATGACAAGTCATCGGCAGAAAGATCAGTAGATGGATAGTTATCCTCTAGGAATTCGACTTGGAGTTCGTTTCGGAGAAATCCAAAAAGTTGATGGTCTTCGCGGAACTCATATCGAAACTTTCGATCGAATCAGGTGATGTTATACTCGACGAGTCGCCTATCAAAGAAGACATGTTTTTGATCGCATCTTCTGACCACTAGTATGGAGATGTGCTTGTATATCTCCATACTTTGAAGTTTCCCACCTCTGCTTCTCACGATGGGTGTCACCGTAAACACCATCAAGCTAAGAACTATCTCATACTCGAAGACACTTTGTATCGTCGAGGTGTAGACTGCATCCTTCGTCGATGCCTCACTCATGAAGAAGCGGAAATCATGCTTAACAATTGCCACACCAGAGCATGTGGAGGTCATTTTTATGGGTTGGAAACAACCCCCAAAATTCTACGAGCCAGTTACTTCTAGCCAACATTAATTAAAGATTGTGTTGAATCGGTCAAGAAGTGCCACACGTGTCAAATCTTCTCTCGGAAGATGAGGGCACACCCCGCTCCCATGTTTCCCATTATTACCTTTGGTCCCTTCACTAAATGGGGGATTTATTACACTACATGCAACCCCCCTTCATCAAGGGGGCACCTCTATATCATCATAGCGGTAGACTACTTCACCAAGTGGGTCGAAGTTATGCCAACGTTTAAATACGACAAGGAGACAACAACTCTCTTTTTGTTCAACCAGATAATAGCAAGGTTTGGCGTCTCGAGAGAGATTTTCACTAACCATGGTAGTCACTTTCAAAACAAAATGATGATCGAGTTAATGTCAAATATTGGGTTGCGGCAGGAACATTCATCACCCTCCTGCCCCCAAGCGAATGGTCAGGTGGAAGCTATAAATAAATATCTTAAAACCATTCTACAGCGAACGATCAATTCGACCAAGTCAAATTGGCATTTGATGTTATATTCGACATTATGGTATTACCGAACATCTGTTAAGACTACAACCAGTTTCTCACCTTTACAACTCATTTACGGGTTGGAAGCAATCTTTCCCATAGAATTCCAGATCCCATCTTTAAATTTGGCAGTACAGTTATTTCCAGACACTTCACCACTTGAAGAGTGATTATTATATCTCGAGTAGCTCAATGAGAAGCGTCATGATGCAGCCTTAGCTAACGAAGCTCACAAACAAAAAGTCAAGTGTCAATATGATTGGTCCGTTCGTCCTTGTATTTTCTCTGAAGGTGACCTTGTCCTAGTCTATGACCAAGATAAGTACCCCCTGGGGACAAGCAAGTTCAAACCCATGTCGTTCATACCTTTCATCGTTAAAGAGGTTATAATAAAGGGCTCTTATCGTCTGGTGGACTTTGAGGGAAATTTTTTAGCGGAACCTAGAAATGGGCTCTACCTCAAGAAGTATTACTCATAGGTGGGTCACCTTGGGTGAATTTTTGCAACATATTTATAGTCTTTGTACTATTACTTTTTAGTTTTTCTTTTGGTTTTATGGACGTGTTGTTTTTATGTTATCTTTTCACTGTGGAATATGTCAAGTGAATCAGAGGTGTTCATTGGGTTCACGGATGGCGCTAGCTAGCACACTCGGAGGCTTGCCTCTAAAGCTTGGATGATTTTCACACCTTAGGGCCAGTTTCTATCTTCAAGAGGTATTTATTTAGGAGACACCACAAACAATGTCACCGAATACAGTGCAATTATTGAGTTGCTTCATGACGCTTTGTCACTTGGTATCTCTCACCTCTGGGTCTATTTAGATTCTCAGCTGGTTGTGTCTCAGTTAAATGGAGTCTATCACATTCATGATCCTACTCTACACCGACGGTTCCTTAGGGTACGTCTCTTAGAACGAAACTTTGATTACATTACGTATATCCATGTTCCTAGGAGATTGAATCAGGCTACAGATACTCTAGCTAATCATATATTAGATTGGCATCTTGCACACATGTAAGAAAAATCACACACACACACATGTAAAATAAATTTGTAGATAAGTGTAATCCATAAAATGTAAAAAGATAAAAAAAGAAAAAAATCCATATATAATATCAAAAATATCGGAGTACATGGGTGGGCGCAAGCGCCTCAAAAATATGTGTCCAGTAAAGAGTCACGGGGCTTATGCCCTCAAAAATATACAAAAGGTGCCCTCGGCACGTTGGTAGTCCAGCCTAGCTAAGGATGAGTCATGTTGGCCCTATTATACTGAACAACGACATTTTCCAAACGCCGGAATAGCTGGACCCAAGTTCATGGCACCCCAACTACATGACGCTGCATTGATGGTGATAGATCCCCGATCTTTGCCATGGGCACTATGCGAGTGAGCGAGGTAAGGTTCCACTCTACCCATCTCAAAACTCTCTCAGCCTCATTGGCTGGAGGTCCCCCTGCTGTTGTTGGTCCGCCAACTGCATCTGGTGCGGTCTCTAATCAAGGACGTCACCTGGTCCTCGCAAAGTTCGTTGGACACACTGGTCCCACATCTGCACATAACAAACACATATCTGTCAGATACTCTGGTATACAAAAAAATGATATATATATATAAACAACATAAAAAATCAAATAAATTTGAAAAGAAAGCTTACCTAGTTCTCCTCGTATCACTTCGGGAGGTACACCCATCTCAGGGTCCCTGGAAAAGTCAATTCCATCATAGGGATAGTCCTCTATCACCGAAATCTTCCGAGACCACCAATCGAAAAACTTGTTGTCAAAGGCCTCGATAGTCCTCCCTCCCCCCTGTCACGGAAACAACATCACCCATATGTTTACTACCGGAGAAGAGGCTACGTGCCCTCATACAATCTCCCTTGAACTCAAACTGGGTACCCTCTCGAAGAAGAAAGCAAAAAGGATAGTACCAAACCCAAAGTTTTTGTGCCTCTGCATCCGATACTCAGTCAACTGACTTTTCATGTATTCTAGTAAAGTAGTACTCCAGTCAAAAACTTGTGCATTCAAGAACTGAACTGCACAATTCATGTGCACCCAGGAAGCCCAATGTAAATTTGCGGATCCATTGATCCGCCCAATAAGTAGAACTATCGCTTTAAGCGTTAGGTTGTTGATCTTATGAATCGACACCTGGGTGCCCACTTTGTCAGTACCTGCCTCGCAATGGAGTCCAATCAACTCAACTATGTTGTGAGGCCCGGAGGGAAACATGTGAAGGTTGACTGGTTCCCCTCTCCTTGAGAGGCCAGTCAGAAAGTAGATATCTTCAGTCGTTGGAGTTAACGATTGTCCCTCAAGCATGAATGCCTCTGCATCCATGTGCCAGTAGTCTATCAAGGCATTTAGAAGCCTATGTTGTGCCTGCATAAATGCACTCTGGAAGAACTTAAATAAGCCACATTGAGTTAATGAAGCTACAACATCAAGGTCATCTGAGACCACATAATCAAAGTCCTCATGCTCTCTCTCTCTCCAGTGAATGTACATCCTGCAATTGACAAGTTCAGGAGGGATTAGCTCTTGTTTTCTTTTTTTTTCCACAAAAAGGAGGGTACACACAGGTTGTAGTGTACACGGTCGCATGTGCACGTGTGCAGAGTTTCTCCTACACATGTGCACATGTGAGCTGTCATAGGACAATCGCGTATACGTAGGGCCAACCTTTTTAAGGGTCAACGTCTCTCCTAAAAATGAAATTAAATACATAAAAGAATAATGGAATAGCAAGAGGGTTAGTATGTACTTACTTGGTCCAAGAGGAAGTTCGTTTCGTCCACTGAAGCTCCCGTAATCAATTCTTTTCACAAAGGGGTATTTTTGGCTTTTAGTCAATTTCTCAATTAGCAATAGTGATAATGAGCTACCAACTTCTATTTATAGACTTTTTGGCCACTTTTTGTCATTTTTTGGACCCTTTTGTCATTTTTTCTCGCCTGAAAATCTTTTAGTATGGTTCAAGAGTTTCTTATGGAATGTTACGATAAATGTTACTTTGGGTATTTGGAATTTGTTTTGGATATTTGGGTCATTTTCAAGGTCTTTTGGTAAAAAGTTGTTTTTCCAACTTTGTGCATGTAAGATAGGATTACACCTCCGCTTGTTGCACCTCATTTCCTTTTTCTCTTTTCCATAGGATCGATCCCACCGAATTGTGACACGAAACCATCATTGTTTCTTTAGAAGTGTCATATTTTGGTGGTAGAGCCTAACCCTTCATGGATGCCCTAAATAGATCCTGGTTCGATTTTGGTGTCCATGTTGTCATTAATGACTATAGGCTCGGGATCCCTTTTTAGTTTTATCCTAATTACGAGTTTGAGCCTCATTTTCATGATGCATTATCACTCTTGACCTCACCCTCGGGACTCCCAAAACACAACGGGTCTTCTTTTAATCCCTTTTCAGATAGTCTAAAAATGAAAAGATTGTCGAGGGACCTTGTTGACCTTCACGCTCGCTAAACTGAAATTTGAAGGCACATCTGTCCGACGGTAGTTTACCCCTTTTTCAGTTCGGATAGTCAACTGTACGAAAAAAGGTATACTCTAGGAGCTTTGGTTCTCTAGAAGAGTATTCTCAGGTATGATTTTAACCCTTTTTCAGGCCTGAGGAACTAAATTTACGAAAAAGGAACCCCCACAGAGTCCATAGTTAAGCTCTTTTCAGACTCCCTAAAATTGAAAAGATCGTCGAGTGACCTTATTCCTTCACACTCATTAAAATGGTCCAGAAGAACATTCCTGATGGAGTCCATAGTTAATTTTTTTTCAAACTCCTTAAATATGAAAAAAATTCCGAGTGGTCTTGTCTTTATCACGCTCGTTAAAATGGTTTTGAATAGATGTCTTTTCGATACTAGTTTACCCCTTTTTCGAACCGACTAGACTACCTTCGAAAAAGGTACCCCAATGGAGTCTCCTTTTACACTTTTTCAGACTCTCTAAATATGAAAAACTGTCGAGCTTACCTTCTCTGGGCTCGTTAAAATTACATCGAAGGACGTTACCCTTGTGTGTCTTATTAATCACGTTTTCATACCTGTGTCTTTGGCCTGATGCCGGCTCCATGTTGCTCTCAAATGAACCATCTAAAGCATGCCTTATACGCAAGCCCTATAGCACTTTGCCTCTGCATCTTGACACCTTGGCCCACGGAGGATTTTTCCCGAGTGTCCTTTTCCTGCATATGTCCCTCTGCTATGAGAATCCATGTGTTCCTTGTGCTTGGAAATAGTATGTTTGTGACACTCGATCCTCCTTTGTAACATAGCATTATTTTATTCTTTTTCAAGCTTTCCAAAATTATTGAAAAAGACAAAAAAATCAAATATACCCCAAAAAGAGGAAGGGAAAAGTATTTTCTTTTTATTGGCAGCACAATGAGTCACCCTTGGACAAAGCACATCCTTTCATTTGTTCATCAAGCCTTGGGATTTAATATGACCTTAGGAATTTTTTCTCACTACATAGAGTTGTGTCCTCCTCCATTTGGTTATTCTTCCAAACATATGGAGAGTTTGTGTTGCCTCCTGCATCGTGAACTTATGTCAACATCATGTTGCCCAAGTCTCATCATTTGTCGTGCTATTGTCCAAGGGAAGTTTTTACCAAGATTGAGTCGGCCCCTCTGCACATTTTCTCTTTCCCTCATGCCCGGCCATCCCGAAATCCCAATCAAGTCTTTGTTCGAAATCCATGAAGCCCTCAACCTGGTCATCAAAATCCTCTAGTCCGTTCCTGAAAATTCGTCGAAGACCTCTGGGTAGTGAAGTCATACACTCATATTACACTCCTACCGGAGTTGTGAATATTTTTAAGTTGTTTCTTGAGCTCTGAAGGCCTCATCTCTAGCCATCAAGCTTATTCGTTTCTTGAAGATGGATACTATACATGTATATTTTTTTATTTCAATATGTAGATCCAATGTGTATTGCTCGCGGATACACTTTATATAGTTATATGACATGGATATACAGTGTATTTGATTGGTAGCCATGATTTTATTTCATTCCGAGCATGGGTATGACTGCCTCAATGAGACAATTGTTATTTTGCATATGGCACCTCCTGAACTCTGGTCACTGGGCTCACTTGTTTCGTATGTTGGTGAAGATTGATAATGTATTTCGGCCATTAGATTCTCTTCTAACCTAACACATTAGGGGGCATATGTTATAACCCTAATTTGCACCAGATATGCTTACCTGGCATCAGGCCATCTCATTTTACATCTTTTTCCAAGCCACTACTAAACAACTCTTCTTAAAAACACCCTTTTTTAAGGCACACGTGCCCTGCTCCACTACTGCACGCATGTATACACTAGTTGTCCCACTACAGCCCACGTATACCTACAAAAGCATGAAAAATGGAAAGTTGTAGACAAAACTCACGGTTTTGGGTAAGTTACCTAAACTATTTGACCACCCATAGCCGGTCACTCGACCAAATACCTAGCCCTTTATAGCCTATAAAAGAAGGGGTAGGGGTCCCATTTGGAAGGAGGAAAATAATTTTAAAGAAACTCTACCCGATTTCGCATTCCCTTTGTCCCAACCTTTTGCAACTAGTGTTTGAAAAGAATCATATACAAAAGCAGTTGGAGCATAGTTGGAGAGGATCCCAGGACCAGATCCGAGGAGCAATGGTTGATCTCATTATTGTAAAGTTACTCTTGGGAGATTAATAAAAGAATTACTTTTCCCTTCCTGCCATATGAGATTGTCAATATTTAAATTTGATTATATTTTGATAGAATCTCTAACCCATTAGTTCATAGATCATATGCATGTGGATTTCTTTGTTTGTTTTTTTTTAAATCTAGGTCAACATTGGGAGGAGATTTGCAGTCAAGGAACGACCAAACATTAAAGGATCAACATCAAACACAGAAACTAAGGTACAATAACTTGATCATTTTAACCTTGTATTTGCATATGAATAATGAGGTTTATGAATGGGATGATGGTAAAAAGTAGGATACTTTAGGTCATTTTTGCATGCATTACAAAACCCTTAATGCTAGTCCGTAGGGGTATTTCCCACTCACAACAACTCCCTCTGGAATGAAGTTTCCAAGGTTGTTCTATTGAAGTGCATATTCCATAATATCGATCTATTTCTTCATGCATGTGGATTCTTCATGATTCGGTTTATTGCAGTAAGTTCACTACTTTCCCTTCTTCTTCTTCTTAGAATCTGAAGAGTCTTTGGAACTTGAAGAATCATTAAAGGGTTTGGAATATCCTTCCTTCTCGTTTTGTTTCTCCTTCCCATTTTGTTTGGATGATCATTTTCCATCATGCATGGTGATTGCATGTGCTTTGGGATCCTTGATGAGGCCCAACTATATGAGTTTTGTATGCTCTTGTGTGAGAGACTCAATTAACTGAGCCATCGTATGCATTTTCCAATTTGTTCCAAAAAGACATCTGCTAGAATGGAAATTGGAGACATATACACCATATTCTGGTCCTAGCTTGGCCAAGATTGTTAGAATAAGTTGTTCCTCTTGTGTAGAATTTTCAATACCACATTCACCCAAGCTCAAAATCAAAGATTTAAATTTAGTAAATAAATCTTGTATATTATCAAAAAAATTAGGGTCTAAGGTATTCAACTCTACCTCAAGCATATGACCTCACATATCATCCTTCTATCCAAAGAGTCCTTCCAAGGTAGTCTATATATTATTTGGAGTCTTGCATGCAGCAACATGAAACCATAGATCAGTGGATATTAACTCAAGAAGTATTATTGTGGTCTCATCCTTACGTTTTGCCCATCTGGTCTTCTCAAGCGTTGATGTAGGTTATGTTTATGTCGTCATCGTCAAATTATACAGTTCTTTTCTTTTGAGTTGGAATGCGGCCTTCAGATTCCATTCAAAATAGTTGTACGGTGTGATTATTATCACCATACTTGATTGAATAAGTTTCATTACCTCCATCCCTATTATTGATTCTGAAAAGATCTTGAAAACCCAAATTGTGGATTCTAAAATATGACTGATGGTGTTATGGAAGCTATAGATATGATAAAACATCTATGTGTCCTGAAATTTGATGTGGATTTTGTATATTTTTGGTGATCATAAGCATCCCTATGTTATACATCTTTGGTCAAAATTTCAGCCCGACCCAGATCGTGGATTTTGATATATGGCTATTTTACTGCAGAAACCCAATTTTATGGAGGGTTGTTGAATCGTCGCACCCTAGAGAAGGATAAAGTGCGACAATGATGAATCTTCACACCCTAGTTAATGACACAGTGCGAGGATTGTGAAAAACCTGAATCAACGCACCCTTAGATAGGGATAGGCTGCGACGATTCCAATCATCACACCTTTCGATAGGGATAGGCCGCGATGATTGCAGAAAATAGGTTTACTCAAATCCTCTTTCGCTCTTCTCTGGATTATCCAGGTTTCTCCAAGCATCTCGGCTCTGATATCATGGCAATGTTTCATGGAAACCTGCACAAGAGACCTAGCTAAAGCATAGACAAACAAAGCTTATCAAGAAAAGGAAGAGAGATACAATATGAAGAATGAGAATCAATGTATAATATGATATATTCAATGAGTGAGTGATATTCACTCATATAGGCAATGACATCCTATAATTAGTAATGCATGCATAATAGTGATGGTATAAAATTAGAAAGTCTAAAATAGAACTATTCAGTTAACTCCCACTGAACTAGTATTACTCCCACTGAACTAGTGTATTGAAAATAGAAATTTCTCCAACTCCTCCTCCATGTGTCGTCTTGCCTTGTGAATGGAACCCTCCTTCACATTCTCCCCCCCTCACGCATCAACTAGGAATTGTTTAGTCTCCCTCGTGTAAGCACTAGTACTTTTCATCTCTCTTCACACATCTTGGATATCTCTAAGGTACTCGACCATGGCCTCACCCTCCATTAGCCACTCATGTATATTTCATTTTACCTTCATCATGTCATTGGAATTCACCCTCCACGACCTCCTACCTCTGGTTTTATTTTTTTTTTGGAAAGGAATGCATTTGAATTACAAATGTGGAAGCATATTTTTTTATTGGTTCAAGCCTTGGTGCATTTGTCTTTCATGCCACCTTCATCCTCATGTATTTATGTGGCATCGCGACAGGAGAGACTATCATTGCTCTGAATGCTCCATAGGTAGGCTCCAAGACCAAATGCAGACCCAACAGGAGGAAATTGCCTCACTCAAGTTGTAGTCTAAGAAACAGGTTCAACAACTCCAAGATTAGAAGCAATTTCACAACACATAAATGGCCCTCGGCATGCGCGTGGTTAATATAAATCCATCCCTCATTCACTCTATTCGCTAGTATCAGCATCATCATGGAGTCTAGGAGCATAATCGGCCTATAAATTATGTAAATTCCATAGCCTCAAATGAGGCACTCCATCCACAATAGTATCCAATTGCACCTTAAGTTCTAGTAGCGGGTCAAGCAAAAATTCTAGATCTAAATGCAGATCAGGAGATGGAGGTTCAACAACAGAACCAGGTGGACACAAGATTACATTTTCATTAGTTTACATGGTTAGAAAAGTTTTGTAATTACTCTGCTCTTTCGTAGCCATATTTCCATGGAACTTTTGTATAAACAACAATAGCTTAAAGTAGAATTTATAGACAGAAATAGGGTTAGAAGCATCAATTTTTTTTTATACAATTTCAATATATGGAACTTCTGTAATTTTGGCCTTTTTTTTTGGAGAAATCCAGGCCCTTTCTAATATAAATATTTTTCATTTCTGTAAAAAACAAAATTATAAAATGAGAGAAATAAAACAACATAGATACTTAGAAATTCCACAATTAATTTTTGATATGTCAACATATACTCACAACCCTTACTTATCCCAATGTCAATCAATTCTTGCAATGGCTCTTCTTTGTATGTTCACACTTGTTTGAAGACATTCAAGGATGGTTGTTGTAAAACAACTTAAAATATACAAAAATGAAATCTTAAGTTAATGTTATAAGGAAATAAAAATTACTCACAAACTTTAATATCACCCATTTTCTTCCTTGTCGTCATGTTTTATGTGTTGAATGAGTTCCATTTTATTTTCTTTTTTGCAAGAAAATACTTGAAAATTAAGAGTTAATGCTAAATTATTTATTTGTATGTACCTAATAGAAAATTTCAATGATTTCATACATTTGAAGCACGTTGTTATTGAGATGGCTCCTCCTGCAATGCAATTATGTCCATTTCTTTTACCATCTCCTTGTACATTTTTTTCGACATTCCTATTGGCATATTTCATATATCATCTCGTTGATCATTTGGGATTTTCATAATCTTCCTGAAAAGAGTAACATGAAAAATAAATATTTTTATATTGATATATGAAAACTAAATATAACGAGATTGATATTAATAAATTAAGAATGATTTGTAGCAATATATACATATTCTAGAAAATCATTTTTAGGAATATTACTTTTTTAATGATTATTTTTTGTTGTTGTATGTTTTTTCTATTGCAAGTCTAACAGGTCTCATTGACCATTGCTCTGGAAATGCTTCCTGTATTTTAGATAGAACCTGGTTCTTTGAATCATTAAATTTATTTATGTATTGTAAGTGGAAAGTATGTCTATACGGTCATTCCACTATATCCCTCATAGTTTTGTAAAAGTTTTTCCCCCTTTCATTAACTTTCAACACCACTCCAGATGAGCTAAGGACCAATTCATCATCATTTACATCTTCTATAATTTTTATTTTCTTAGGACGATATTTTGTTCCTTCGTTGTTGGTCCCATCTGTAGAACATTAAACATATGTGAATTAATAGATTTTTTTGATCATATTATCTGATATTTTTAAGTAAAAAATTAATGAAATTAAAAAAAAAAAAAAAAAACTCATATTGAATAGAATTTTTCCATTCACCTTGTTCATCCTTTTGCAATTTTTCCATCAAGATTTTACGCTCTACTACACTTAGATCACAAAGAATCTTATCGAGCTTCCTCATTTTATGACTCTGCACGACACACACTAACCAATACATATTAGTTAAACTTACATATAGTTCAAACATATTAATTTTTTATAGAATTTACAAAGAACTTGTCTTTTTAACATATTAATTTTGTATAGAATTTACAAAGAACTTGTTTTTTTTTCCTTTCTAGATGTGTTATCTTTGTATCCATCAGAATTTTTGTTACTTGAAATATTCTCATGCATTTTTTTATCAATATACAACATCTACCATTCAATACATAAGATATTAAATATATTTTATAAATAAATCACATAATTTTCACCAAAATAAGTATATTGATGTAGTGTATTAATATTAAAGCACGGATGCGTTACATGTTATCCAACACACCACTATAAAAAAATATTCAAAATAATAGTAAATTAGAGCGGTGTGTAATATATAGTTAACAACACCTATGTGTTTAATGTTAAAAATGCATTGATAAATTTTTTTTTAAAAAACATTAAATTACAATGGTGAGATAAGTATCGTTACCAGCACCGCTCCAATTGAAAAATAACAAAAATAAAAAAATACCATAAACAAATAAATTTACACATCCATGAACAATTTTATTTTAATTATTTGCAACATAGTTGATATGTTTGTATCGGTAAGTGCATGGTGTGTTATATTACATAAGATGCACCAATTTTCTGAAACTGTTTTTTTTTTAAAACGTGACAGGGTCGAGAGGGTTGGATCTGATGCATCACATGTAAAATGTCTTTTATATGGAAACATAAACCCATTAAATCTAAAAACCTAAAAATAAAAGATATAATTAAGAAGTCATAGAGGGAGTTAAACCCTAAGTTGAAGTTTTGCAGTCACACAAACAAGAAGAAACAAGGGTTTAAGGTAAGTATGAATTTTATTTTATTTTTTTAATCACAAAACCCTTCGATTTATGATTTTCTAAATATTTTTTTTGCTCCAAAAGGGTTTTGAATGAATTAACATACCCTTCCAATTTTCATCTTCTGAATAACTCTTATTTCAAAAGTATTAATATGATTCTCCACGATGCTCCCCTGTATGTCTCTCTTGCAAATCTGTACCCTGTAAATTTTGGAAAAATAATAAAATACTGAATAGTTTAATACCCATGAAAGAATTTATGAAAAAAAATTTAAATGAATCACCATAGTTACCTTCAAATTTTGATCTTCTGAATAAATCGTGTTGTTCTAAACTATTTTGTTGCTCCACAATGCTCTCTGGTATGGCTCTCTTGCAAATCTTTCCATCGTAAATTTTGGTAAAATAATGAATAGTGAATAGGTTTTTACTATTTAAATGACTTTATGAAATTAGATTTTAAATTCCCACTCATTTTTCAATTGTAAGAAAACAAAGTCATACTTTTTTTTTAATTTTTTTTTAAACTTTGGTGTGTTTATTACTTTAATGCATCGATGTTAATATTTATATGATGCACCGATGTGTTTTAAAGTTTTGGAGCACCGATATTGGATAATTGTTTTTATTATTATTTTAATTTGTGGGACCGATGCGATGCATATATAAACTCTCGATGCTTTACAATGTTATTGACACACTGGTGTTTGTTTGTTACAGTAATGCATTGTTATGTTTTCAAAGTTATCTGAATTTTTATTTGCACACAAAATAATATATTCATCTTAAATTATTTTTCATGATGCATCCACATGACTTGCAGTACATCATAGTATACATTTTGCACTTAAAGTCACCTTATTCTTAAAGTAAATTACAGTTGATTTTTCTCAAATGCAGGGAGAGAAGCTTATAATATCAAATGGCCAATTCTTCAAATTCCAGCATGTTCCATATTTCTCAAATTCCATCATGGAGTTCTCCCTTTCCATATCGAGTAAGTTTGGATTTTATTTATATTTCTATTATCTAATTGAATTTATTTTCGTTATCTATGTCAATCTGAATAAAAATGTATCCAATTTTGCAGGATCCTGATTCAGAATCAAGTTCAGATGCAAATAATATTCCAGTACCAATTCAAAAACGTCGGAAACTCTTATCAAGAGCAACATATCGCAATCAATTGGTAGATGAAAATGGACAACCACTTTATGCTACGAATAGTAACATGTCATCTTCCAGCCACAATCATGGGTCAGTGATGGTAATAATTGTTTTGTATAATGTGATTTGAACAAACCAAATGCATTTTTCTTACTAATATCATCGACGCACTAATATTCAATATTTTTTAAATTAGGATTCTAGTGATGAGGAGCGACCTACCTATCGTCTTATGTTGCACCCTGCTACAATGTCAAATCGAGAGAAGGATGCAATAAGAGCACAATTCGGAGAGGAAGCATACAAATAATGGTTGAATCAACCACCTATTCAATTCCCACTACATCCAGATTCACCAATTAGGAATGACTACAACAATAGTAGTTCTTCACAAGTTGGAAATGGAGTCAATGAAATAGAGGTTGGTATGTATGATTATTTATGAGATACAACCTCCATGGAGAGAATGTTGTTAGATGCATTCTAGAACGATGAGTGAGGGGATGATGCCCATATCATTGATACCTTATTCGAAAGTCTGAAATCTACTTCCACCACCCCTCTCTTTGGACCTAGTGCCCAATCAAAGTTTACCTCGCTTGGGAAAAAAATGTTACTATACAATGTGAAAGAAAAGTTTGACATTTCAAACACATGTTTCTAGGCAATATTGAGGTAATTGATCATCATTAAGTCCCTTATAATTTGAGAACTCTTCTCACACAATCAACATTAAAAATGATCAATTTTATGAATGTTAAATAACATTGTACATTTATATTTCCCACTAACTATAGTTTATTCAAAGATAAGGTTCTTTTGAGTGATAATGTATTGCCCAGTAGCTGCGAAGAGGCAACGAAAATGTTGAAAATATTTTGTGTTGAGTACATATCATATCATGCATGTCTGAATTATTGTATTCTATATAGATGAGAATATGCAGACAAAGAGATATGTCCAAAATGCAGGAATGGAAGATATCATAAATCAAATAAAAAGGGTAAATTGCATGGTCCTCCTCATAATATATTGAGGCACATGCCTATAATCCTAAGGATTCAAAGGCTCTTTCATTGAAAATAATTAGCTATGTTGCAGGGATGGCATGCCTCACACAAAAGTGAGTTAGGATTTATGTGAATCCCATCAAATTTAATAGCCATGAATCATATAGAGGATACATGGCCCGAAAAATTCAATAATGAAGTACTAAGTCTGCGACTCAGCATAGCCATGGATGGTGTCAACCCATATTCCCTCCAAAACACCAATTATTAATTTTGTTCTGTAGTAGTGATCAATAACAATATCCCTCCATGGTTTTCTGTGAATACTGAACATCTTATGTTGGCTCTTATAGTCCCTGGTAGAAGACAATTGAAGAATATGGATGTCTACCTACAACCATTGGTAGATGAATTAAAGGAATTATGGAAAGGGATGCATGTATACGATGTATCAAGACCCATTGCAACATAGAGGAATTTTACGGTATATGGCATATGTGCTTACACCACACATGGTTATCCATGCTTAGGAGTTTTCTCTGGTAATTTACATGTTTATTCATTTGTTTATATACGTAAAAATATTTTTTTTCATATTTAATTTGTTGCGGCTATTATGAACTTCAACACTAACATGCTCTGTTGTATACATTAAAAATTTTGCAGGTCTTGTTAAAAGAGTATATCATGGATGTAAATTTTTTGGATATTCTATGAAGGCTAGGTGGTACAACCACCTATGAAATCCAGTGTACGACTGCTCCATGGTATTCCTCCAAGAACAACACCCTTATATAAGAGAAACATTTGCTTTCAATGGTAAACTAGAGAGATCCCAAAGGTCTACAATAATGAAACCAATAGAATGGCTTAGAGAATATGAGAGAGAGAAGGAGAAGGATATTACAAAAATATTTCATTCAAATGGGGAGCCTATGTTCAATGATACGGAATTCTTTGACACCTATTGATCAGAATCTGGACTAGGGGTCAAATTTTAGCCCAAAAATAAAAGTGTTCAAAATCGATTCAAAAATAACAGGTGCGTAGACCTCATCATCACGAACCCAACACACTTTGAACGGGGTCAAACAGACATCGGATGAGAGAGATATCACATTCTGTTCGATTTTCCAAACAGGGGAAAAAAATGTTGATTGTATAGTCTGTACAGCTGACGTGGTAGGGATCGTACAACTGACGTGGCATGACCATACACTGACA
Organism: Picea engelmannii; assembly: GCA_009831015.1. Classification (NCBI taxonomy): domain Eukaryota; kingdom Viridiplantae; phylum Streptophyta; class Pinopsida; order Pinales; family Pinaceae; genus Picea; species Picea engelmannii. Next base: position 96,415 of record ML804957.1, on the reverse strand, counting down.
TGGAAGTTGATGATGTGGCAAGTGTTGATTGGACAGTCGAGTGGCAGATGTGGGTGAATCATGTTTCGACACGTGGCATTTTATTGACCAATAGTGTGGTTCCATGTGGCCTAGCCATGGGCTGTCACATGGCACCCTGTTATAGTTTTGGTTTTGTAAAATATTATAGAGTCCATGGGGATCGAAACCCGGACCTCCACACATATGAAAATTCTTGGCAAGGTCCAACCAACCGACGCACCATGCAATGTTTGTAACCTTTATATGACCTGCATTTTATTTAAATTAGCACTATGGTGTATTTTGGAGCGGGGTCCGGGCTGGGGCTTAGCCCCTAACCCCCGTTCCTATCCGCATATACCATATGACCTCGGAGTTTGCAAGTTTTTGGTGTGGGTTTCAAATGGATAGACCCACATGCCTAGACATGTGTCAAGCCCACAAATACTCATGCTAATGGAGCCATTTTTATGCGTGGGACGTGGCCACATGGCCCCCCATGCGCCCAACATCTCCACCTTTGGGGGCTTAGTTTCGCTAACGGTGCGACAAATTCATGCATTTTGCAGGCATACATGTGTGTGCTGGGTTTATGCATGACAAACACCCAGAAGCCAGGTTACTCACACAGGAGGTGCGTTTTGGCAAACCAGAGACAATAAGCTTGAAGGAGGAAAATGGCAGGAGGCCTATCTTCTTCATCTTTTGGCCAAATGAGGTGTCGAAAAAGCCCAGCTAGGGGTTTTTGGATGTTAAGAATCCATTGGCATAGTTTTCAAATCCATTTGGAAACTTCTTTTGTAGTTTTTTCTACCTTGAAGTTTCAGGAGCTCTAGGGAGCTTAGGGCCACCGTTGAAGGAGGTCATGCTCAGATGAGCCCAAGTCTATTTTTTGTGACTGAATAGTCATTTTTGACTAATTGTTATGCTCTGAACACATTGGGACAGGTTTTAGATCCATTTGAGGACTTTAAAAGGTGTTTTTTTCCACAAGGAAGCTCAGGGAAGCTCAAGGCCACATGTAGAAGAGGTCATGCCTGGATGAGCCATGGTCCGTTTTCATAGATCTATTAGTCATTTTTGGGGTTTTTATGTATTCTAAACCCAATGGTACATTCAGTAAATCCATTGGAGTTGATCAGCATATTGTAAAAGAATCCTTGACAAACTAATCCCAGAGAACCTAGTCCATTGATGGAGGCTCAAGGAGATGTTTCCCAGTTGGGGGTGAACTCCTTTATCATGTTCTCATTGTAGTGAGTTTTTGGTTATATTTGTTGCATGTTATGTTGATGTTGTATTTCTTTAAACAACATTTAACCTTTTAAAGAACCTCACACATAAACACATAAAAGAGGCATAAACTTGACACATAAATCCTCTTCCACATCTAAGACATTGAGCAAGGTCCTGAAGTTTATTTTAATGAAGTAGAGGGTGCTTTCATAGAAAAACAAGTCAGCCCCCTATTTTCA
>ML804957.1:57368-77480 GCA_009831015.1 Picea engelmannii | reverse complement strand
GCACTCAAGAACCTTTGGAGATGAGAAAATTCATCAAAAAGATTCAAATTAAACCCAATGAACATATTGGTAGATCGTGTATGATTTATATTGGATGGGAGGGACAAATAGCTCCCATAAATCTCCTTCCTCTTTGGAAATCGAGTGAACAGAAGATTAAAGATGGTAAATGCCCATACTATGAAATTGGGGGCGAATTAAACTTTAAACCTTGATTTAAACCAAATGGGAGGGCGAATTTCTACGGGAAACTCCCATATTTCCTGGAATTGGGCGAATGAAATCTTGAAGCTCCAATTTTCACTGGCTAAATTTTGTTTTTCTTCTCTCTCCCTCCTAAAAACCGGGGCTAAACCTACATACGTTTTTTTCTTTTAAAATAAATTATGGGCGAATGAAAAAAGTTTTAAAAAACCATTATAATACAAAAAATCGCCCAACAAAAATTTGGAGGCCCCTTAATTTCGCCCATGGGCGAAATTTCGCCCCTAAAATCATCCTTGCATTGAATTTGCTTGGTAAGAAATGGTTAGATTTCTTGAGCAAGTAAGGCTTGCATTTTTTTGTTGTAGATGCACATTTCAGCCTTATGTATGCATTTATGTTGAAAGTATGACAAGTTCCAGCAGTTTATCATAACTTGTATGATGCAAGTTTTCATGTGAATGCATTTCTTTTGAAGGCATTATTGTTGTTGCACAACTTTGCCAGGAGGATGTAAAAGATGGGTATGATACTCACTTGTTGCAGCCATTTAGCTTTTCATTTCAACTCTTATGTACCCACATGTTTTTGGGTTTATGTACTTATGTTTGTACTTGAAGGAGAGTTGAAGAGCTATGCAGATGCATGTGATTTTTTATGTGTGTAAACAATGCACTTTGTGAAAGTTTCATTATGAGTGACTCATGAATGTAACATGGTTGTGTATCATGAACATCGAATTTTGGAATGTCAATATGTTTCAAAAGAGTCTCAACTTGTGTCGATGTTGTCTTGACGACTATGTTGTGTCGTTCATGTTTTTCAACTTATGTTTTAGTCAATGGTGTTTGTTGGCTTGTAAGTCAATATTGAGTACACCAAGATGCGGGAAAATGCCATGTACTTTGATGAAGTACAATGTGCGACCATTATTTCTTGAAGAGAAAAATACTTTGTTGGCATAATTTCCAGTCTTGTATAAAGTTTGTTTTCAAGATTGATGGTTTTCTTGGTTTGTGACAAGATGTCGCAGGAAAGTTTTTTGCATCCATTGTAGAGGGGATTTTTTTAACGCTAAAGAGTTCACAAGAGGGAATTGATTCTCAATGGGAAGGCCAGCATCTTTCCAAGCACAAAGAGAACAATGGGTCAGCAATAGCCAGAGAACAGTGGTTGAGGGACATAGCTAGTTGTAGTGCAAGGCATGTCAAGGTACCCAGGTGATTGCCAAAAAGACTTTTCAAGTAGAATCAGTTGATAGAACTTGGAAGTAGAAGATTATTGAAGTTGAGGAAGGTAATCATCATCTTTTGTGGGTCCAAAATCCTTTCAGTGGGAAGGTGTGATCAGAATCTGGACCAGGGGTCAAATTTTAGCCGAAAAATCAAAGTGTTTGAAATCACTTCAAAAAAAACGGGTGTGTAGGCCTCGTCGTTACGAACCCAATGCACTTCAAATGGGGTCAAATGGACATCGAATGAGAGAGATATCACGTTCTATTCAATTTGCCAAATAGGGAAAAACATTATTGTCCGTACAGTCCGTACAACTGACGTGGCAGGGTCGTACAACTGACGTGGCATGACCATATGCTGATGTGGCAAGTGTTGATTAGACAACTGAGTGGTAGATGTGGGTGAATCATGTTTCGACACGTGGAATTTTATTGGCCAATAGTGTGGTGCCACATGGCCCAGGCATGGGCTTCCACGTGGCACCCTGTTATGGTTTTGGTTTGGTAAAATATTATGGAGTCTGTGGGGATTGAACCCCAGACCTCCACACATATGCAAAGTATTAGCAAGGGCTAACCAAACGAAGTGCCATGCAATGTTTCTTAACCTTTATATGACCCGCATTTTATTTAAATTAGCATTATGGTGTATTTTGGAGCCGGGTCTGTGTTGGGGCTTAGTCCCAGCCCCTGTTCCTATGCGCATATATACCATATGACCTCAGAGTTTGCACAGTTTTGGCATGGGTTTCAAATGGATACACCCACGTTCCTGGACACGTGTCGATCCCACAAAGACTCATGCTAACGGAGCCCTTTTTATGCACGGGATGTGGCCACATGGCCCCCCATGCGCCCAACACTTCCGCCTTTGGGGGCTTAGTTTTGCTAATGGTGTGACAAATTCACATGTTTTACAGGCATGCGTGTGTCCTAGGTTTAGGGATGGGAAACACCCAAAATCTAGGTTACTCACACATGAGGTGCGTTTTGGCGAACCAGAGACAACAAGCTTGAAGGAGGAAAATGGCAGGAGGCCTATCTTCTTCATCTTTTGGCCAAATGAGGTGCCGAAAAAATCCATCTAGGCGTTTTTGGATGTTTTGAATCCATTGATACATTTTTCAAAGCCATTTGGAGACTTCTTTTGCAGGTTTTTCTACCTTGAAGTTTTAGGAGCTCTAGGGAGCTTAGGGCCACCATTGAAGGAGATCATGCTCAGATGAGCCCAAGTCTATTTTCTGTGATTGAATAGTCATTTTTGAATAATTGTTATGCTATGAACACATTGGGACAGGTTTAATATCCATTTGAGGACTTTTGCAGGTATTTTTTCCACAAGGAAGCTCAGGGAAGCTCAAGACCACATGTAGAAGAGGTCATGCCTGGATGAGCCATGGTCCGTTTTCAGAGTTTTATTAGTCATTTTTGGGGTTTTTATGTATTCTGGACCCAATGGTATAGTCAGTAAATCCATTGGAGTTGAGCAGAAGCTTGTAAAATAATCTTTGAAAAACTAATCCCAGAGAGCCTAGTCCATTGATGGAGGCTCAATGAGATGTAGCCCAGTTGGGGGTGAACTCCTTTATAATGTTCTCATTTTTGTGAGTTGTTGGTTATATTTGTTGCATGTTATGTTGTTGTTGTATTTATTTAAACAACATTTAACATTTTAAAGAACCTCACACATAAACACATAAAAGAGGCATAAACTTGACACATAAATCCTCTTGGACATATAAGACATTGAGCAAGGTCCTGAAGTTTATTTTAATGGAGAAGAGATTGCTTGCATAGAAAAACAAGTCATCCCCCTATTTTCAGATCAACTATGTTAAGAAATTTCCCATTGGGATGAAAAAGAAATATGTCTTTTATGAGCTCCCATATTGGGAGCATATTAAGATTGCCCACTTACTAGATCCCATGCATATATTTAAAAATCTTTCATCTTCTTTATGGAGGCACATATCATCAAAATAAAGTGACACATTGGATATTAGGAGAGATCTTGTTTCTTCAAAAATTAAAAAGAAACATTGGACAAGAAAAGAATGTAGAGGAGAGGTTGGTCCCTCTTGGTCTTTCAAAGAAGGTGATGTCCCATGGATATTGAAGAAAGTTGATATTTCTTTGGAAAAGGAAGTTATATTGGGTGTGAAGGTGCCCTCTTTATATGGGTATTCACTACGGCGCATGTTCATTGTGGAAGACCATTTGGCATGGTTAAAATCACATGACTATTTGAACCTTCTAAGAGTTTGTATGTCAAAAACATGATTTTATTATTTGTTTTATAAATTCATGCTATGGGATAAAACACAATTATTTTTGTATGTGTTTACTTTGTAGTGTCATTATCCCCTGTTGGTTTGTGGGTGTGTGAACCATGACTTCCCCCAGGACCCATGACATGCCATATCTAAATTATCTTCATTTGTACGTTGGATCACATCAAAGGAGATTCATATGGCTAGCATTCCACAGTGGTGTCAAGAGATAGTTGAGATTGTTTGTATGTTTGAGAAGGAATTGTTGGGGAGTTTCATGGACTTGAAAGTTCATCTTCTAATTCACCTAGTATATGAGGTTGAATTAGTCAAAGTGGTCTCCTATCATTGGATGTTCTTCTTAGTGAGTTACATGAAGAAATTGAAAGGATTTGTTCAACAAATGGAAAAAATGGAGGGGTCTATTGCAGAGGGGTACATATCATATGAATATTTATATTATTCCAATGAGTACATCGAGCAGATCGATAACACACCAAGTGAGGTGATTTGGGATGATGAAAGGGATGAAGACAAAAGAGAAGGGGAGCTTCTGCAAACGAATGGAAAAAAATGCTTGATAAAGAGTAAGTGACTTATCGTCAAGGAAAATTTTAAGAAACCCCCATAAATTTATATGTATAATAAATGGGTGAATCCCCATGACACATGGGATAGTTTGAAGGCTATTTTATCAATAACATAATATGCATACATAAGTTTTTGGTGAATCTTTCACCAAATTATATAATCTTGTAAAATTTGGGCGAATATTTCACGGAATTATAAAATCTTGTGAAATTATGGCAAATTTTCACATAATTATAAAACTTTTTAAAAGTCTTGGCGAATCTTTTAAAATTCTATTAATTTAAACAAATTCAAATCAATGTTCGATCTTGGGAGTATTGTAAGAAAATATGGTACTGAAACATTGTGTTGAAACATGTTGCACGCATGAAGAACACTATGCAGAATTAATAAGAATGTTCAATGAATGCAGATATGTTGGTGTTGAAACAACATGCTGAAACATCATGTTGAAACACGCACAAAGAAGACTATGTTAATATACTCAAGTGAGACATTGTTGGGTGCTAAAATTGCCCCTTTTTCCTTTTCATTTCCATTCTATTTTCATCTCATTCTCTTGTATTAATTCATCCCTATTGTTTACATTTCCTATGAGAACATCAATCCTAGAGAAAGTACAATTCATTATTCATTCAACATTGTGTTATGTTAAAACTCAATTCATACTTTACTTGTAAAATAGGATGATGTTTCCTTATTCCTAATTTGGCCAATTACACAATCATACATGTAAACCACGGAGATTTACATATATGAAAATATGTTGTTGTTGAAGCACTTGGCTCAAGATGAAACATTCTCCACGAATGAAGAATACTATGTAGAATTAATAAGAATGAATGCAGATATGTTGGTGTTGAAACACCATGCTAAAACACATGGCTGAAACACATTGCATGCATGAAGAAGACTATGTAGAATTAATTAGAATGTTCAATGAATGCAAATATGTTGGTGTTGAAACACCATGTTGAAACAAGCACAAAGAAGAATATGTTAATATACTCAAGTGATGCATTGTTGGGTGCTAAAATTGCCCCTTTTTCCTTATCATTTCCATTATATTTTCTTCTCATTCTCTTGTATTAATTCATCCCTATTGTTTACATTTCCTATAAGAATATAAATCCTGGAACAGGCACAATTCATTATTCATTCGACATTGTGTTATGTTAAAAATTAATTCATACTTTACTTGCAAACTAGGATGATGTTTTTGTAGTCCTAATTTGGGTAATTACACAGTCATACCTGTAAACCAAGTAGATGTACATATATTCAAATATGTTGGTGTTGAAACACTTGTCTCGGGATGAAACACGCTCCATGCATGAAGAAGACTATGAAGAATTAATAAGAATGAATGTAGATATGTTGGTGGTGAAACGTTGTGCTGAAACATTGTGTTGAAACACCTGGTTGAAACGCGTTGCACGCATGAAGAAGACTATGAAGAATTAATAAGAATGTTCAATGAATGCAGATATGTTGGTGCTGAAACACCATGCTAAAACACACACGAAGAAGACTATGTTAATATACTCAAGTGAGACATTGTTGGGTGCTAAAATTGCCCCTTTCTCCTTATCATTTTCATGCCATTTTCATCTCATTATCTTATATTAATTCATCCCTATTATTTACATTTTATATGAGAACATCAATCCTGGAGCCAGTACAATTCATTATCCATTCAACATTGTGTTATGTTAAAACTTAATTCATACTTTACTTGTAAACTAGGATGATGTTTCCTTAGTCCTAATTTGGGTAATTACATAGTAATACCTGTAAACAACAAAGATGTACATATATGAAAATTTGTTGGTGCTGAAACACTTGTCTCAAGATGAAACATGCTCAATGCACGAAGAAGAATATGTAGAATTAATAAGAATGAATGCAATTATGTTGGTGTTGAAACATTGTGTTGAAACCACTGGTTGAAACATGTCACACTCATGAAGAAGAATATGCGGAATTAATAAGAATGTTCAATGAATGCAGATATGTTGGTGTTGAAACACCATGCTGAAACATTGTGTTGAAACATGCATGAAGAAGACTATGTTAATATACTCAAGTGAGACATTGTTGGGTGCTAAAATTGCCCCTTTTTCCTTATCATTTCCATGTCATTTTCATCTCATTCTCTTGTAATAATTCATCCCTATTGTTTACATTTCCTATGAGAACATCAATATTGGAGAAGGTACAATTCATTATTCATTCAACATTGTGTTATGCTAAAACTTAATTCATGCTTTACTTGTAAACTAGGATGATGTTTCCTTAGTCCTAATTTGGATAATTACACAGTCATACCAGTAAACCACAGAGATGTACATATATGAAAATATGTTGGTGTTGAAACACTTGGCTCGGGATGAAACATGCTCCACGCATGAAGAAGACTATGTAGAATTAATAAGAATGAATGTAGATATGTTGGTGATGAAACATTGTGTTGAAATACCTGGTTGAAACACAATGCACGCGTGAAGAAGACTATGAAGAATTAATAAGAATGTTCATAATGCATATATGTTGGTGTTGAAACACGCACAAAGAAGACTATGTTAATATACTCAACTGACTCAGTGAGACATTGTTGGGTGCTAAAATTGACCCTTTTCATTATCATTTCTATGCCATTTTCATCTCATTCTCTTATATTAATTCATCCCTATTATTTAAATTTCCTATGAGAACATCAATCCTGGAGTAGGTAAAATTCATTAGTCATTCAACATTGTGTTATGTTAAAACTTAATTCATACTTTACTTGTAAACTAGGATGTTGTCGCCTTAGTCCTAATTTGGGTAATTACACAGTCATACCTGCAAACCATGGAGATGTACATATATTCAAATATGTTGGTGTTGAAACACTTGGCTTAGGATGAAACACACTACATACATGAAGAAGACTATGTAGAATTAATAAGAATGAATGCAGATATGCTAGTGCTGAAACACCTAGCTGAAACACGATGCAAGCATGAATACTATGCAGAATTAATAAGAATGTTCAATGAATGCAGATATGTTGGTGCTAAAACACCAGGTCGAAACACTGTGTTGAAACACGCACGAAGAAGACTATGTTAATATACTCAAGTGAGACATTGTTGGGTGCTAAAATAACCCTTTTTTCCTTATCATTTCCATGCCATTTTCATCTCATTCTCTTGTATTAATCCATCCCTATTGTTTACATTTCCTATGAGAAAATCAATCATGGAGAAGGTACAATTCATTATTCATTTAAAATTGTGTTATGTTAAAACTTAATTTATACTTTACTTGTAAACTAGGATGATGTTTCCTTAGTCCTAATTTGGGTAATTACATAGTTATACTTGTAAACCATGGAGATGTACATATATAAAAATATTTCGGTGTTGAAACACTTGGCTCATGATGAAACACGCTCCTCACATGAACAAGACTATGTAGAATTAATAAGAATGAATGCAGATATGTTGATGCTGAAACACACACGAACAAGACTATGTTAATATACTCAAGTGACTAAATGAGACATTGTTGGGTGCTAAAATTACCCCCTTTTCCTTATATTTTCCATGCCATTTTCATTCCATTCTATTGTATTAATTCATCCCTATTATTTACATTTCCTATGAGAACATCAATCCTAGAGTAGGTACAATTCAATTTTCATTCAACATTGTGTTATGTTAAAACTTAATTCATACTTTACTTGTAAACTAGGATGATGTTTCCTTAGTCCTAATTTGGGTAATTACACAGTCATACCTGTAAACCATGGATATGTACATATATGCAAATATGTTGGTGTTGAAACACTTGGATAAGGATGAAACACTCTCCACACACGAAGAAGACTATGTAGAATTAATAAGAATGAATGCAGATATGCTAGTGCTGAAACACCTAGTTGAAACATGTTGCACACATGAAGAAGACTATGAAAAATTAATAATAATGTTCAATGAATGCAAATATTTTGATGCTGAAACACCATGTTGAAACATTGTGCTGAAACATGCACGAAGAAGACTATGTTAATATACTCAAGTGACTTAGTGAGACATTGTTGGGTGCTAAAATTGCCCCTTTTTCCTTATCATTTCCATGCCATTTTTATCTCATTATATTGTATTAATCCATCCTTATTGTTTACATTCCCTATGAGAACATCAATCTTAGAGAAGGTACAATTCATTATTCATTCAACATCATGTTATGTTAAAACTTAATTCATAGTTAACTTGTAAACTAAGATGATGTTTCCTTAGTCCTAATTTGGGTAATTACACAGTCATACCTATAAACCATGGAGATTTACATATATGCAGATATGATGGTGCTGAAAAACTGTGTTGAAACACCTGGTTGAAACACGATGCATGCACGAAGAAGACTATGCAAAATTAATAAGAATGAATGCAAATATGTTGGTGTTGAAACATCATGTTGAAAAACGCATGAAGAAGACTATGGGACATGGCCCCACCGATTCCATCATATCCAACTGGCAGAGTTACTCCACCATTTTCATATGTGGTCATCAGTAATAAGTATATAGTAATGGAAGGTACTGATAATTTGAATGCAATCGCCACCTCATATTTTTCTTGTCGTCAATCAATTCTTGCATGTACATGTATGTGGTTTACAGCCTACAGGTATGAATGGTCACTGTGATATGTGTTTGACATGATACTATGAAATAATGATTGTTCCACGTCCTTCCACATCACCAACATACAACCAATATCACTAGTTCAAGTTGGGGGGTATCCCACCATCCCTGAATAAATTAACTAACCGTCGCCATAAGCATTCAATCAACATGGTTGTTCGGTTGATTTTTCCCATGAAATTTGAATCACCACCAGCTTTCCAAAAATACCAACAAATATCCTTCCATTTTTCATGTGTTCTCATGCATGTTGAAGCTCATGGGTCTGTGTTGGGAATTTTGAACCTAAAACTCCTTTGCAATACTATAACAAATAATTACACAGAAGAACATTCAGCATGGGAGGATTTACAGTCCATCATGAATCAATAACCCTCGACACCCTGCATCAGCGTCAAGAAGTCTACAGAATATTTGAAGAAGCGGGGTGGGTAGCATATTTCGAGTGGTTGGATGGTTTTAACAGTGATATTTCCCTACACTTTGCCTGGAATTTAACAGGAACCCATTCGCATGTTAAAGGTTTGGAGATTAGTGTAACAGAGGTGGTTATATCCTCTTTTACGGGGCTTCCCAGCACTGGCAGAAAATGGTTTGGATGAAGGATAGACATTCCTAATGCAAAGACCAATTTCTTGGAGGAAGGAGAGAAAGTGTAGTCTAGAGGATGTGGCATAGCAATAGAGTCTTTACCTCAACCTTGGGACCAAGTTGTTTTTTTCTTGAATAAATATATTACATGTGAAGGTAGGTACAATATTGTTTACACAAATGATTTTGTTCTGCTGTCACACCTTCGTAGTGGATCATTGATAAATATGCCTTATTGTCTGTTAGAATATTTTCATAATATGGCACATTATGTAAGACAATTGCATTTTCCCCGAGGTTTTGTCACACACCATTGTCTGATAAAATTAATAGTGTTGAGAGCCTTGGAACTACAAAACCAGACATGGGCTCAATTCATTTCCAGGGGAGTAGTAGAAGTTAATGAAAATGATGGAAATGAATCAGAAGAGGAGGTAGGAAGTAGTGACAGGAGTATTTCAGATAGGGAAAGAGAGGAAAGAGAAGGAATTAATGAAGAGTTGAGACAAGATAATGTTGTTGGAGAACTAGGATAGGGTAGTGGTGATGTAGAAATGAGGGATAGCCCTAGAGTTCTGATTGCAGAAGATGTACATATGGAATATATTGGAGTGTCGATGGAGTAATATTTGCACCAAAACCCTGAAAAATTGCTTACCATTATAGCAGAGGAAAATGAGCAATTGATAGAGGAGAATCAACCAACAAAACACAAAGGAGGGTATATAGAAAAAGAACCAAGTGTGGAAGAACCCATGGAAGAAATGAGAGAAGGATCAAATACAAAGATTTGTTTTGGAGATACAGTGAAGGAATTAAGTGTGGAGAGGTCATCATCACCTGAAAGGGAAGAAACTCCACCAGAATAGATTCAGGAGGTTGAAACAGTGATTCCAAGAGAGAATGTAATTGAGTTGTAGGAAGAATCATCTACTTTGAATGATGATTCTTGCCATGTTTCCCCTGGTTATGAAGTTGAAATTGTCTCAAATAAACCTCCCCAAACAGTGCCAAAGATATTAAGGAGAAAGAGGCCATTACCAGTGTTTCCATCAAATTTCCCAAGTACAAGGAGAAGAACTAGGGTTGATGTCATAGCAGAAGAAGCTAAACTGAAAATGGAAGAAATTGAAATTCATGTGTTGCATCCTCTTTCACGTACTATTACACAAGAACCATTGGGTGATGAACAACAACAATAATTTTTTGGCGTAACACAAGAACCAATTGACAACCTAAGCCCAAATCAAAGATCTTCTGAAACACAAGAACCTATTGTTGAAAGAGGTAAAATTCATATGCATTCCCTTTTTTTAAGAATGATCAATTGAAAAGAGAAGGTCAAAGGCTTACGGGGAAATTGGAAATTATAAAAGTAGAAAAGGGATCCCAAATTCCTATGACTTGTGATTTGGATTTATTAGTGCAAGAACCCCATCTTTTAGGAGGATAGACTGGGCCATCAGAGAAGGCTAAAACACATGAAACATTTAATGAATATTTGTGTCCTGAGTGTGGGGATATTTAAATATTGGTTGGATATGAGGTGACCCTTCTTGAGTCCTCATATTTGGGAATAATCACAAGACAGGAAGAGCTAGTTGAGGCAGCACAGAGAAAGAAAGCCACTACCACACAATAACTAGTGGCTAAGGAAGAAGAAAGGCATACTGTTGAAACACCTGAGAATTCCACTGTAACACAAGAACCAGTGGTACCTGATTTAAATATGCAATCTAATAAGGATATAAAAGAAGATGTCATTGTAACACAAGAACCAGTGATGCATAAGACTGTTGAACCGGCCCAACCTAAGAATACCACTACTACACAAGAGCCGATGGTACCTAATTTAACTCAACAATCTGATGAGGCCACGGAAGAAGAAACTGTCACACAAGAACCAGTGGATGAGGAAGAGGAATTACCACAGCCAGATAAAGTCATTGTTACACAAGAACTAGTGACACAAGCTCAAATTACTCCAGAAACCAGTGATGAGGATGAACAAGAAGTTGACCATCATGACACAAAAGATAATACTATATTTTTGTTGGCAAAGATTGATAAATGGAAGCAACAGGTTGCCATGTTTGGAGAAGGAATTATTATTGTGCCATCCCACAGAAAGGAAATACAGGACCTCAGGGAGAAATACGTTGATTTTTTTACGTCTCAGAAATTTAAATGGGAATAAATGAAGAAGGAATTGGGAGAGTTGAAGAAGTTGCAAACTAAGTGCCAGATTCTGCAATGGGATAAAAATCAAATGTATTTGTTAGAAGAAGAGTTTTTGAGTTATAGAATCCCTTATCCCTCATACCTAGTCTTCCTTCATGAACAATTAACTCTTTTTAAGATTAAATCTATTAAGGAAAGAAGTCCTTATAAAATGATTAGTGCCTCTGAGTTTTTAGAAACTTTCTCCCATAGTGATTTCTCAGATCAACATTTATTGTGTGATATTTATTTTCATGAACAGGCATACATGTTGGATATAAAATTTAATCATGTTCCCTATGTAGGATATGTGCAGCTGAGAGCCTTCACTTATTTTGTGAACAATCAGGAAAAATGGCGGAATTACTTCCACACAATCCATAACAATGAAGGAGAAACAACATTATGGATTAGGGGTGAACCCCGTACTCCTGTTACTAATTTTAATATACATCGACATCTACTCTCTTCATCTTACAGGACTAGAAAAGTGACAAACCTTCAAAGGTTTATCATAGATTCTTGTGTTAAAACAATTAATGATCATAAACTATTTGCATTGGAAGGTAGAATATTTAGATGGGAAGCATCCTCTCTGGCCTTGAGGACCAAGGATCCCTACAGTCATGACAATTTTACCTATGCTTTGAAACATATTCCTAGCTATATTGAGTGCATTAAAACTTTTGGTCCACGACGGTTGGGGCTTAAATTTCATTTCCCTCTTATTTGGCTTCCAACAAAGAAGTATCATTGTAAGTACAAATTGACTAAGAAGACTGAAAGGGAATTTTGGGAAGAAGTGATTTATTCTAGGGGCTACAGGAATTTAGAAGATAATGTTGCATCATGCTACAATATCTCTAATTTGCATTGGAAAATTTCATGCCCTGACTCAGACTCTGATTCTGAGTGAGTGAACTTTGAAGTAGCATGGGGGAATGCAATGGTGCAGTTGGGGTGAGATGTTGGGTGCTAAAATTGCCTTGTTTTCCTTATAATTTCTCATTCTATTGTATTAATCCATCCTTAGACCTTATTGTTTACATTTCGTATGGGAACATCAATCATGGTCCCTAGAGCAAGTACAATTCATAATTCATTATTCATTGATGATTGTGTTATGTTAATTCATAGATTAATTGTAAATTAGGATGATGTTTCCTAATTTGGGTAATTACTGATGAATTAATAAGAATGAATGTAGATATGCTACCAACTCGACCATTGGTGTTGAAACACCTGGCTGAAACACCTAGTTGAAACATGCATGAAGAAGACTATGGCACCATTGATTGAATCTCCTCGTGGATCTAACATATCCAGCTGGCAGAGGGTGATATTCTGGAGATTGGAATTAGCACAAATTTTCTAGGGAATCGTGCATATTTCCACATCATTGGATAGCAATTGGAGCATTGATTTCTAAGTTTCTAATTTTTGTTATTGTAATCTTCACAGTCTCTATTTTAAGAATTTATGAACATATTGAGAATTGAAATATTCTCAAGACTATTCGAAGTACTGGTAGTTTCATTATATTCTGAGAACAGGGCATGGTTTAAAAGATGTACAAAGTGTTTATGCTAGGGAGCTAGTGCTTGTTTTTCCATTGAGCACTGGAGAATTAACATTGTATCTGGCAATTTAATCTCTTAATAAGAAGTGGCAATGTTCAGTTGAATTTATGTTAGTGATCAATTATTTTTAGTTTTTTTACAAGCATCTATGTTTGGAGGCAAGGGCCCACCTCCACACAAATCTCGCCTCAATCGATTGTTAGTTTTCTCTTCCTGTGCATGTCACATGATAAATCAAAAAATTAACCTTTGTTTTCAGTTTGTATGATTAATGTTGTTGACGCAGTAATTATTTTTGGATTGATGTTGTTGAATAGATTTCAATTGTTGTTGTAACAGTTTGTTATCTTGAAAGTGTAATATTTCCTGAGTTGTTCAGTTAGTCCTTTTCACTTGATTATTAGTATTGTTGTTACATCTCAACCATCTCACTGAATGATATCATAGATTAAGTTCTCTATTGTTTATTGTTGAGCCATATCTAGATGGAGGTGTTATTGTGGATTTATGATTTAATGAAGTTACAATTTCTTTGAAGTGTGAATTCTATTTATGAAATCATGGAGTAGATATTTTGAGAGGATTTAACTTCTTGCAAAATTAATATAGATATTTTAATTCATTTCATCTAGGTGGTTTCTTTTCTGCAAGGAGTGGTTTAGTGGTGAAGGATTAATTCAACAGTTAGATTTAGAATTGTTTAGTGAAAAAGAAATCTATAACCGTCTCATCAATGATCAGAGTTTGAGTAGATATTGATTATCTGGGGTCAGCATATGAATTAGTGTCAGAAAGAAATCTATAACAATATCAGCATATGAATTAGTGTCAGAAGACTCAATGTTTATGCATAGATTGTGCTTGATTTCCTTTGAAATAACTAGACTAGATTACAAATCATTTCAATGATTCATAAAAAAATTATTGAGAGGCTACTAATTTTTTTTTTATTCGTGACATTAAAATTATAAATGTAGTAGAGGAATGTTGGTTTCATTGTCAATAGATGTCCTACAATGACTGCATAGGAATCTAGTAGGCTAGTACATCGACCATTTTTCTCTTCGCTTAGCAACTCATGGCTCATTCCTTTTATGAATACCAACATGTCTTCTCAAAGAAAATATAAATAAACATAATATATTCTAAATAAACCAATCAATCTACTACAAATGTCTCAAGCTTCATTCAAGCATCAAATGAGAACTAGAATCATTCAAGGGACTAACACAATCTTTAATCAAAATAAAACCAAACTTCCAATGTTGAAAAAATGGTCCAAATACAAACAACAAACAAACCATTTAAAATTTTCCAAGATATCAAAGTTACAAATCCAAGAAGTTTCATGGGCTTGAGTCTTGAATGAGCCCATTCTTTCTTAGTGAAAGTCTTGTTAATTATTTATTTAGCCTTTAATACTAGGAAACTATCTATGTGAAGAGATAGGTCTCAAATTCATCAAATGCCAGATCCATTTCCTGACACGGA
Source organism: Picea engelmannii (assembly GCA_009831015.1). Lineage (NCBI taxonomy): Eukaryota > Viridiplantae > Streptophyta > Pinopsida > Pinales > Pinaceae > Picea > Picea engelmannii. The sequence goes on along the minus strand of ML804957.1, from coordinate 62,606 downwards.
TAGGAAAAAGTGAATGTCTTAGTTAACTATCAAACCATCAAACTTAAAATATCTTGGATAAAATAAATGTAGCTTCAATGTTACACTATTTAATACAAAATATAGAACCTATTTTTACCTTAAATGCAATCTCAAATTTACAGATGGAAATCTTGCTCCCATAAAGAATTACCTTTTTCCAATGTACTCCAAAAATAGAGGAACAATTAAGTCAATAAACTAACAAGAATCACATCACATGTGCCATTCCATTCATTATTTCTACAACTCCAATCATCAATGGAACATGTAAGTCAAAATAAGAGTCCCCTCATGTATATTGGTTTAGATAGCATCTTGGGGTATATTAATATCCCAATTCACATCAAAATGTCAACCTTCATTTTCTATATTATGAACTGGAAACTTTGTAGATGAACTATTATTATGAGCCTCCAAAATATCATCTTCCATATCAAGTTCATTAGAGGAATTTGTTGTGTTGTATTCTCCCCTTCTATCACAATCTGATCGCCAAAGAGCTAGTGCTCTACCGAATGGAAAGTTGTTTATGTCATACTTTGTTACATATAATATTAAACATGTACCCATATGTTTATCAAGAATGTTCCTCAACTTTGACTTCAATAATGATAGTGCACTAAACATTCTCTCATCCTCCACCGATCCCAAAATCATGGTTTGACATAAATATGCTAATTTGAAATATTCTGACATGTTTTCTTCTAGGTATTGGCTTTCACCTAATGTAGTCCATAATATTTTTATTGCACCATGTTCTAGAGGTTTCTCCAAACCCAAATATTGAGCTAACATTGTTTGAAAAAAGATATTGGCTTGTTGAGACAAATTTGATGAAAATATACCTTCAATCTCTTCTCCTTGTACATTGTGATTCTTGCCAAATTGATGCACTAAAATTTTTAATTTTGCTAAAAAATAAACTCTTTTAGCCTCTCTATTGTGTTCTAGGTTCCAATATTGAGGGTATACCATAGACATGGCCTCCAATAATTCATCTCGAGGAAATTGTTCCCTTATCTATGATGCTAGTGGTTTTACAATTTCTATCAAGTGGTGCTTCATTGAAATCACAACATTGTTGAATTGGTCTCTTGACACATGGCACTCTTCAGTGATTCATCCCATATTACTAACATAATGAAATGGAACCATATACCCACACACTGCCATAGATAGTATTCCTTTTCCATCAAACTTCAAATAATTTTAAATGTTTTCTGTATCGATGATAGTAGTCCAACCTTTAAATGTTGGACCTATGAAAGACTCTGGCATCATATACAAATTGTCCAATTGAAGACATTCTAATTTTATTGTATGTATGTATTCTACAATATACATTGTGTGACTCTAAGACATTTTCACAAGGACATTCATTTCATAAATCATAGGAAGAATTCTAGACAATGTTAATAAAGTCTCTATATCAGTTAATCAAAAGAGAAGATCTTGAGTTTTTATACACTTAAGTGATGTTCCTACATCACCCCTACTAACAATTGGTACTCACTAAATAGTATTTTAGCTAGTCCATTCAATGAGATCCATCTTGTCTCAACATCTTTTAGTATATTTTTTCCATCTGTAACACCCTCAACAAATTGTTGAAACTCTTTAAATCACTTGGGACTACGACAAAAGTATGCATGAGTTTCATGTACAAGATCTTCAACTTTTGAAACCAGTGGAAACTTGCTTACTATTTTAAATGCAAGATTCATTCTATGAGCCATACAATGAATAATAACCATAAATGGTGAAGTTGATAGTTTTATTTTGACACAAAGGCCATTCGTTTTCCCTTCTGTGGCTGTTGCTCCATTTTCTCTGACACATACCAACTTTTTCGCAATCACTAAATGATCCATATCACCAATTTCCTTCAAATTCTTAATGAGAAGTTCATAAATATTTTGAGTTGTAGAATTCTCCCTCATTTAATTAATCCCAATTAAATATGAATTCCTAATATGATCATTAACCATATCAATTCTCATGCATATCCATGAATTATTATCAATAGTTGTAACTTCATCCAAAGACAATGAAAAAAACCTAGCATTTGCAATATTCTCTTTCAAATCATCCTTTTCTAATTGAGCTAGATATTTTTCCCATTCCCAACCACTCATTACTGACCAATGAGAAGATGGAAATTTTGACACTTCAATAAAATATATGAAGTTCTTGATCCGAAAAATCTGTCATAGGATGACCTCTAGATAAGATGTAAAATACAATGCTTAATTGCATTGTCTTGGATAACAAATGTATTTCCATTGTCTTTCTAAATAGAGATGTGATGGTTCCTCCACTTGCCTCAAGTTTTCTTTTATTGATTAAGTATTTATTATATTCATATTCATATTTGACATGTCGACATTCCTTAGAAGATTTCCATTTGATAATAGATTTCTCCTCTCCATTTACAATTTCCTTATCATACACCTTTTATGCATGCTTCTCTATTGTATCTAACTTCATCTACAATTTTACTGTCTTTCCAAGTTTCCAACTACATATTATGCATCTAACTTCTCGTGAATCCTCTTTATCACTTTTTGGAGGTATTGGTTCAATAAATGGAAAGTTTGAGACCCATTCTGATTGGAATTGTCTCCCTATGTCCCATTGCCCTTTTTTCCTTTTCTGTGATTGTGAATGTCTTTTGTTTCCTTCCAAGGAAAAACCTTCAACATTTTTATTGTCAATTTATGGTGAAATCATCTCAATTTGATCACTAGAGGAACCTATTTCATCATCTATTATATGGATATTAGATGCATTCTCATAAGAGTTGACATCTCTTTGACTTTCACTGATGGGTTTCTCAAAAGATATTGAATCATGAAGAGAATTTGGGTTCTTGGATTGAGGATTTTAAAGTAAGAAAATGCAACCCTTTGTTTTTATGTTTTCTTTCCACGATTGTTGTTTGACATCTCACTGAAATTTTCACAATTAGAATTTCAAATTGACCTAGAAACCAAAAGTGAAACCTGCATGAGAAAAATAATATAAAATTAGTCATCCATTTGGCAAGTCAACAAAAATGCAAGAGATATATCAATTTTAAGAACTCAATTATTCTCAAAAAGTTACAAAAGAAGCAATACTTATCTAAAAATAAATCACTTCAACATACACAATATATAAAACTATTGATCTACTCCAATCATTAACCCAAACAATCACTCATCGTGACCTGAAGCCTCTACTATCCTAGAGGGTCGAGGCTGGGTGGGTTCTATCACTGATCAGAATGACACTTGTGGATAGAAACACAAGAGAAATGAGCATTTGGAAACATGGTGTTGAAACACCGTTTTTTACCACCATCTTGTGAGAATGATTTAAAAATGCCATTATCTAAAAAATTTAAACATAGAACTATTGATCTACTCCAATCATTAACCCAAAAAATCACTCTTCATGACTTGAAGCCTCTGCTATCCAAGAGGCTAGGTGGGCTCTATCACTAATCAGGATGACACTTGTGTGACGTTTGCGGAAACACACAAGAAATGAGCATTGGGAAAATGATGTTGAAACACCATGTTTTAGCACCGACTTGTGAGAATGATTTAAAAACGACCAGGTAATTTATCCAAAATGTGGGTAAACTCAAAAACTTAAGCACAGAACTATTGATCTACTCCAATCACTAACCCAAACAATCATTCATCATGACATGAAGTCTCTGCTATCATGGAGGCTAGGTGGGCTCTATCACTGATCAATATGACACTTGTGCGACATGCGTGGAAACACACAAGCAATGAGAATTGGGAAAATGATGTTGAAACACCGTGTTGAAACATTGTGTTTCAGCACCAGCTTGTAAGAATGATTTAAAAATGCCCAGGAAATTTAATAATTTATCCAAACTATATCCTGTGAGTAAGCTCAAAAATTGAAACACAGAACTACTGATCTACTCCAATTGGAAATAACTAAACCAAACATTCACTCATCATGACCTGAATCCTCTACTATCCTGGAGGTTGGGTGGGGTTTTGGGCTCTATCACTGATCAGGATGACACTTGTGTGATGTGCGTGGAAACACACAAGCAATGAGCATTGGGAAAACGATTTTGAAACACCTTGTTTCAGTACCATCTTGTGAGAATGATTTAAAAACACCCAGGTAATTTATCTAAACTGTGGGTAAGCTCAAAAACTTAAACATGTTACATAGAACTACTAATCTACTCCAATCACTAACCCAAACAATCACTCATCGTGACCTGAAGCCTCTTCTATCCTGGAGGTTGGGTGTGTTCTATCACTGATCAGGATAATGCCTACTAGCATGTTCACTTAATGAATTCCCAAAGAAACTCTGCTACTATCAGAGCGGAGAACCATGAGCCCATAAACAATAAGATATTAATATTATCCATGCACAATCATGACAAATTTCAAAATTTGGAGAGAGGGATAAAAATCCACTTATGACTTACCTGATATCAAGATTTAAGGTGTTGCAGGGACCAGTCTAGCAACCAGAAATGTTGACACAGAGTGATTGGGAAGATGGCAAGAACTCGATGCTTTCTCCACCTGTAAGTTGCAAATTTTGACAATAGAATTTTGAGTTGGAACTTGTCCTTTGAAGATTTCAAGATAGGTGTGGCTGAATATTTCAATTCGAACCACTTGGATCTATTAATATTGTGAATCACCATCAAATTGGGGAAAAAAATTCCGAAACCCATGACTGAATTCATGTAAAAACTCCAAATCGTGGGCATCCTCTATAAAACTAAAAACTCCAAATTGGTGGGACAAAAAACCCTAAGGCCAATAGCCATTCCCAAATCGAGGTGAATCATGGTCCTTGGCCCTGTGAAAAAAACTAAAATTGTGGGCGAAAACCCCAGAAGATTGATGGATACTCCCAGAAAATCAGGCTAAAGGGAGGATGACTACAATTTTTCAAAGGCGAAAATGTAATTACTATTTAAATTTTGACCACCATGTTTTGGGCTAAATATATAATTAATATTGTTTTAAAAATAAAAGGGGGGCAAATTGGTATTAATATGGGTTTTTTTTTAATATATAAAATTCTCCCTACCAAAATTTGAAGGGGCTAGATTTCACCCATGGGCGAAATTTAGCCCCTGAAATTTTCTATGCTTATCGTTTGTCAAATTTCTACACAATAACTATTCACACTAAACTTCGTAATGTATATTTTGATCTGATA
>ML804957.1:30503-57235 GCA_009831015.1 Picea engelmannii | reverse complement strand
ATATATATATATATATATATATATATATATATATATATATATGTGTGTGTGTGTGTATATATATATATCAGCGAATTCAGAAATTGATGCCATCAATAAATTCATTCTTTACAATTTGGAGGCAACACAACCATGGGTCAAATTGTATGAACAGAAGAGGAGGAAATGGGATAGTGACAGGAAAGAATTTAGACGGTTGAATGGTAGAAACATGCCTTATCCTAAATATTTAAAAGAAAATATGCCAGTGATATGCCCCAATAGTTGGGTTGTTGACCAAGTCAGAGAGAAATACAATGCATTTGGTCGTTATTCACGTGTTGAATAGGATGCACTAAACATAGGGATTGGGTGCAAAAACTTGGTAATAATATCTTTATGTACATTTTGTAACATTTAAATGAACCTTTGAACTATAACATCTATATTTTATATTTTATTGGTCGACTTATTAGACACATGAAACTGTGATTTTTTCATTTTTTTTATAGGTGCATTTGTTCCCATCTATGTGGGCATATGGACATCATTTTCACACAGAAGATGTCGACGATGGATGCATGAAACAAGACTGTGGATTGGAATTTGAGTTCGACCAATCTAATCGTGCTAGCCACCATGATCAAAACCTAATACGAGGGACGTTAGGTTATGCTGGAAAGATACAAGATATCATTCAGGTGGGCTTCTCTTCTTTCCAATGTGTTATTTTTAGGTGCAAGTGGTGGGACATCTTTGATCAGAATAATGTAAAGGAAGATCGTGATAGTGGGTTGATATGTATCAACTCTAGAAAGATGTGGGATGAAAATAAGGAGCCTTATGTTTTCCCAAAACACTGCAACCAAGTGTTTATTTACTCGGATGTGTTGGATAGGGATTGGTGGTTTGTATTAAGACAAAACCCAAGATCAAAACATATTTTTGAGAACAAAATTGGTATCATGCCAAGTGAGGAAGATTATGAGGGCGATGACAATAGAGAGTGATATGTACATGTTTTATTTCATCTTTAATATTTTTGTTGTATTTTTTTGTTATATTATTTATTTCGCTAATTATATAGTTTTGTATGCATCCTCTGACAAAGGAAATGTTAAGTTAATTATAACAAATCTTTGAACAATTTTAGTTGGTTAACAGTCATTTTGATGCATAATGTGTTTGTCTTTCAAATTTTTTGTGATTTCATGGAATGATTGTTATTTGAACATATTTATATGTTGTTACATATATTTAAAAATGATTCATCTTCTTTAAGTATCTCCAATTGTGAAATCCTGAAAAATATTAAATGTCCAATTGAACTTTTAATGGGATATGAAATTCTACTTTTTATGTTGATACAATTAGATGTAATGGTATGGTTGATATGCATGTTTAATAGTACAACATTTTTGAGGATATGTTAACATGATGATTCAAAAACTGAGTTTTTGTTCATTTATTTTGTATATTTAAAAGTAAGATTAACAAAAAATGTGGTTTATAATTAAAAATTAAATTTATAACATGATTTTGTGATAATGTGGTTTTTAACTAAAGTAGTGTTTGTTAGTTTACATACTTTTATCATTGTTTTTGAAAATATTTATATAATTGTGCCCCCAATGTTGAGTAAAACCACAATTAATGAAGTAATTTAAAATTTGATAGCAATCAACTTATGAAATAATGACAAAAATAACAATAGGAAGATTTGCATCCATAAAATTTTAAAGGCAATAGAATGTTTATCATTGGAGATCATAACTTTTTATAAGAACATTTTTTAGTGTAGAAGAATCGATTCAAAAAGAGTAATTAGTACAATGGAAAATAATATTTATTCATATGTAATTTGTTTTTTGAAAATAAAAAAAATTAGTTAGAATGAATATGTATGATGAACTATCTATGCAATTATAGTTTCAATTTTACAATTATAGTTTCAACCATATTGAACTTTGTAATTTATAAAAATAAACATGATGATGATAACCATCTTATAACAAACATAAACAACATCTAAAATACACATTTATATTTGCTAGCTAACATCATCTAATTATATATACCTCTAGCACATATAAATATCATTAATTAGCTAGAAGATGTTTCTAATAATTTAATAGGGCATCATCATTGTGATCACATCTAACAAAAGACAAACATTTTCTAACATCATAATCACATACATCTAACAAGCATCATTTAACATACACATCTATCAAGAACGTTTAACATTAAACATATCTAACATGACCTAAAAATGTACACATCAACATATAAATTAATTAAGTATATCATCATGATCAACAGAAAAAATGCACGTCTAATGAAGAATGTTATAGCATACTCATCTATCAATATATTTAACAAACATATATAACATTACCTAACAATATACACATCAACATCAACATATAAATTAAGTACATCATCAACATGATCAATAGAAAAAAAGCACCATACATACATACATACATACATACATACATACATACATACATACATACATACATACATATATATATATATATATATATATATATATATATATATATATATATATATCATGGACAAGTCAAATAATGGTTATAACATATCTAGTCCAGTCAGTGGGATAATCTGCATATATACAACAGTAGTGGAGGCATGGTCTATAGTGGAAGATGATGGATGAGGAATATGTGATGCCTCCTCATGATCTGGGTGAGGTGAAGGAGGAGGAGGAGGAGGATGTGGAGAAGGATGATCACGGCCACCCTCGGAAATCGATGGGGTACTCGAAAAAAGGTATGTACTGGAAGAAGAGTTGTGCCTATCATCAGGATCCCTCCTCGCTCCTAGCAGCCTGGCAACTTCGACGATATGATGCATAAGAGGCATCAAATCATACGGCATATCCCTCCAAAGCTCCAAGAGTGTAGGATCTTTCATGATGACTCACATTAGGGTAGGGAGGACTCTCACCTTAGTCAAAAATGCAAAGAGTCAGACACCCAACTCAAACTTGAATCTGGTATTAGGCCTATGGCGCATGTCATCGGGTATCTGCACCCAAGGACCCTGACCCACCGCAGCCTCAAGGATCATCTCCTCATCATCATCTTCTAGGGGAGGAGGCACATCCCCAATGAAAGTGCCAATATCTACAAAATATATAGTACAGAACAATAATTACACAGTTAATTCATTAAACAATTTAATCAAACAAGTTAAAGAACGTGTTAGAATTAATTTTATTCTAATTAAGTAAGACAATAAAATGAAACTATATTAATTTAAACAAAAGACTAATATTATCTCTATCATCTAGTAGTTCATCTGGTGTGAAGAGGATGTTCAGACATCCTCACCAAACCAAACCCGCGTAAGGAAACTGAACCATGACGAACATGTGATATGTCGCACTCTCTAGTAGCCCCAATGCAACTAGGGAAATCCTGGATGGAAAATCTCATTGGCCCCTCTTTGGAATCATCTCCAAACACATGTGCATCCACACATGAGTCCTCGACCTAGCAGGTTGAGGGAAAAAATTCAGCCTCGTCTCCGTAAACCTCTAAAAATAAGCAAAACATCTTTGAGGCAAAAGGGAAGTTCGACCTCTCACATATCATAACACATATGTCTATCACTATACAAAATTGTCACAAAAAATGGCAGACCATCTAATACACCATGGCCTCTATACCAATGAATCAACATAATACAAAAGAGGGCAGCTAATGTGATTCCCATCACTGATAAAGTGGGTTATGGTTGTGACTAACAGTGACAGACACATAACCTCCTCTGTATCGAAAGAGGTGATTTTCAATTGTACACTAGACACCTAAAAATCAACTGGGGATAGTACATAAACCCTGATATATCGTTGAGAGTACATGAGTTGAATCTCAGCTGCAACAACTACTAGGACATCTGGGAACTAGAGAAAATCCTCTCCTCTCCTAGATAGCCCGGTGATAAATTAAATATCCTCCCTAGTGGGATGGTATCACTTATCCAAACCCACACGGAAAGCCTATTGATGGACATCCCATCAAAGGATCATATGCACCAACAACCCGAAGTGCCCCTTAAGGGATGTATCCTCCTCATAGTACTTAACAAGGCCTACATTGTTCAAGAGAACATGAGTCGCTACAGTAATAGGACAAGGGTACAAATCCCTCTCCCTCTCCCTCGCTTCTCATTCCCATACAACATTATACAGGTCCACCCTCTGCTCCTGCTGCTGCTGCTACTCTCTTTTCTCATGTCTCTTCATTATTAACATATGAAATAGATCAGCCTCACTCATACATAAAACATTAAAAAAAATTGTATTGAATGGTAAATTTATTTATAAATACGGAAAAATATTCCTTCAAAAAACAAGTTAATTGCATTATCGTTGTGCCCAAAAAATAGTCACGCACCGTAGACAGTGCGTATATATTGTGTGCATCATTCATGGTGCATCAGTGTAAAGTAACGCACCGGAAAAATATGTTCTACTATATTATGCGGTGCATTGGAAAACAATACCACACCGGGGTGCTACACTACAACACATACGCATCGGTGTGTTACATTCATCCTACACACTGCTTAAACCAAATATATATATATATATATATTAACGCACATAAACAATTTTTTAGAAATTAGCAAAAAAGCAATGCGTATAATTTCACTACACGCATTTATGCGTGTAACAAACGTCGATGCACCGTCACATAAAATTTTCCAAATTTATGAGTACGAAACTTTTGCAATGTGTTCCAGTCATTACTATCGCACCGCTTATGGTGCCACCAAAAACATTAACGAGGTGCACCACAACACAATGTTACATTTCTCAACGGTTTGTTTGGTAAACATGAACACCCCGGTGTGCATTTTTATCAACGCACTGCATAAACATATATCCGATAAGGGCAGTGCACCATGTACTTTAACGACCCGGTGTGTTATTTGTACTTTGATGCACCACCCTACCAATTATATACTTTTCTTTGGTGCGTCGTTAAATGGACGTGTCGATGCATTTATTTTTATCAATGCACTGTCGAGAAAGGTAACGAGGTACGCAATGCACCCTGTAAATTTACAAGTCACACCGTAGGCGGTGCGAGCCGAGTGCTTCGAATGCACCACGTAGTTTTTTTTTCTTTTTTACACTTAAAATTTCACTCAATTTTAAATTTTAATCCAGTGAAAACTTAAGTTATGAAGAAATAAGGACATTACCTAGACATTTTGTCGTTGGGAAAGCATGGTTGTGATGCACTCAAAAAAAACAATTTTTTCCACCGTTTGGAAAAAGTTGAAATTCACGCACCAAGCAACAGACGAAAGGAAGGTAAGCAAGGAAAGCAACGATAGGGGGGCACTTCAAATTGGAAAATGTTGCACCAGTGCTTTTGAGCTCTACAACACTGAAAATGGTAAAAATGATTTTTAACGTCTGTAATGTTTTTTTATAAAACCCTATTTCGGTGCACCCGATGACCAACCGCATCGAGGCATACATGTTTACTAAGCACGGTGCATGTGTTTTTGGGAACGTGTGTGCACCGGTGCGTTTACTACTACATAGTGCACCATCATACATTTTTTGAAAAAATACAATGGTGCAAAAAATTTTGTTTAAGCATGATACGGTGTGGTATAATAATAGATGCCCTGGTGCAACTGGTTTTACATAGTGCACTGCGTAAATTTATAAATTAACCCTAACACGGTGCTCCATATTGAAGCATTGGTGTGCATCGGTACGCATGATACAATGGAGTGCACCGAAATATATTGTTTGACACTATCCTACATTGGTGCGTAAATGTTTTTTATTTAACCATATAACAGTGTTCTCTTCTAATAGCGCATCAGTGCTTAAGCTGCACACCAGAGATTTTTTAAAGAATGTTATTACAGTGTGTCATTATTTCCCAGTGCATCATTATTTCCGTAGCACACCGGATAATATTTTTTTATTTAAGATAACCCTACTACAGTGCTCTAGTTTTGAGGGCACCAATGCGCCTGTTGTATAAAATGCATCGATGTGTTATGTACTTATAAAATCACAAGGTTAAAACATCTTCTAAAACCTCCACCCACTTGCCTCCGCTAATATCATCCTGTATAAACGGATTTTTGGGCTATTTCTGTAGGGGCATCCACAAAACCCTCCACTAGAGGGTGGTTTCCTTATAGTGTGTAGGTCGAAGTGGAGACTATGATTAGTGTTTAAATGATTGGGATGATAATTTTTCTCCAAGTGAGGATTTTTAAGGTACCAATGAATATTTCCAAGGCACCGATGAATATTTCCAAGGCACCAATGAATATGATGAAGAATTTCCCTCAAGTGGAAATTTTAAAAGCAATGAAGAGGATTATGACAATGGTGGACACTCTTTCTCGAGTGGGGAATTTAAAGGCAGCAATGTTGGTGATGATGATTTTCCTCCAAGTGTGGATTTTGAAGGGACTGATGAAGATTTTCCTCCAAGTGAGGATTTCCAAGGCACGAAGGAGGATGATGAAGAATTCCCCCCAAGTGGGGATTTTAAAAGTAGTGATGATGATTATGGAAATGGTGGACATTATTTCTTGAGTGGGGAATTTAAAGGAGGCAATTTTGGTGATGATGATTTTCCTCCAAGTGAGGATTTTCAAGGTACCAATGAGGATGATGAAGATTTTCCTCCAAGTGAGGATTTTCAAGACAGTAATGAGGATGATGAAGAATTTCCCTCAAGTGGGGATTTTCAAAGTAGTGAAGATGATTATGACATTGGTGGACACTCTTTCCCAAGTGATAAATTTAAAGGAAGCAATGTTGATGATGATGATTTTCCTCCAAGTGAGGATTTTCAAGATACTAATAAAGATTTTCAAGGCACTAAGCAGGATGATGAATAATTTCCCTCAAGTAGATATTTTGAAAGCAGTGAAGATGATTATGTCAATGGTGAACACAATGTTGATGATGATTTTCCTCCAAATGAGGATTTTCAAGGTACCGATGACGATGTTGGAAAGTTTTCTCCAAGTGAGAATCTTAATGGCATTGATAGTCTTATGGGTGATGATGATTTTCCTTTGAGTGAATATTTTCATGGAAGATCCAACGACATTAGTGAGGATGTTAATCATTTTTCTAGATATTTTGATATCCCTCTCATCAACGAGATTATAAATGAATATGATGATGGACCTAGGAATGAATATCATGTTCTCAATCTTTCAGCTGCAACATATCAAGGTGATCGACATTCTCTTGTTCAGTCTCCTGACAATGTTTTGCTTGATATTCCTTTTGGTGATGAGGAAAATCCTTCTAGTGAGGATGATGAAATAGTGGAGACATCACAAAGAAACAGTGCTTCTAGGACCAGGACTAGACCTTTTTATATCAATCCAAATCATTATGTTTATACAAGGTCTAGGAAAGAATTTCTCACTAAATCAATTTCCATAAGTGAATTGATTTCGAGTGAATGTTGTCAAAAGAATTGTTTCAAAAGCATGGAATAAATGTATTCCTTGAATAAAAGGAATACATATTTGTCAATTAATAAGAGCATGAAAAAATCATATGTTATGGGGTGCATGATATCCACCAAGACATGATATGATTATCGCATTGGGAATATTTTACTTTGCAGAAAGGCTTTCAAAAAAATTCACTCAATTGGTAATCCTTGTCTATCAAGAATCCAGACAAGGTTGGAAAAAGATCCATCATTTTATTCAAAGGTACATCATGGATGAGAGAGTGGGCCATTGAAAAAAACTACATTTTCATGGATGCATGACTTATTTTCCAAACATGGAGAGTGTATGTCAGATAGAGACATAATACATATTCCAGATAATTTCTCAATGAGGGAAATATACAACTTGTACAAAGGATATGATGAAGGTGTTCAAGGAAATAGTAATTTTATTACATATGCATATTTTATAAGAATATTTAAGAAACAATTTAACAATGTTTGTATTCCTAAGAAGTCAAAGATGGGGATTTGCAGTATCTTTTCTACTCTTAAATCAAGAAGAGATAAATTTGAATAGGAAAAAAGAGGTATGTATGTACTATTTTGTTTTTTTGTTTTTTAAATTGAATAGTTATCAACTATGAAAACATATGATCAATATTTTCATTTTATTTCATGTGCAGATTCCATAGTCAAATCACTTCAAGAAAATCGGAATCAACAATCAAGTGAAGGGAAAAAGTTGTACAAACATTGGAATAAGTGTTATGATTCTCCAAAAAAATATTTAGGTATGATAATTGATGGCATGGACTAGAAGAAAACACTTCTACCACAATTTGTCTGTACACCAAAAAATTTACAGGAAGAGAATTTCATTCAGTTTCACTTGGTTGGTTGTATGGTTTTCAATGGAAAAACGTGTCCAAGGGTTTACTTCACATCTCCAAATATTCATAATGATGAAAATATGACCATCACCATAATTCACCATGTGCTCAGTCACTAGTCTGTAAATATTCCTCAAGTTCTCTATCTACAGTTGGACAACACTAGTCGTGAAAATAAAAATCAAATTGTGTTTGGATATCTAAGCATGCTTGTTGAAATGGGAATATTTAAAAAGGTGAAAGTTGGTTTCCTTCTTGTTGGACACACTCATGATCATATTGATCAAATATTTAGTCATTTTTCAGTAACATTGAAGAGGGAAAATGTTGGAAGCCTACCATCATTGATTGAATGTATTAAGAAAGCATACATTCCATAGCATGTTTTTCATATATTAGAAGAAACTATTGACATGTGAATATTTATTCAGGGATTGCATCGTAAAGAAAAATGTATTGAGAATCTTAATGACATTAGCTTCTTGTTATCACTCCAAGAAATTACTCCCTAACTGTAAAGGGTGTAATCTTGGTAACTTTAATACTCAATAATGTAGGAGAAAGAGGATCAAGTCAGATGACTTGAAAGAGTCACATTCATTTAAAAACACATGAGTCCTCTCAAAGATCAAAGGCTTTCTACTATATTGTTCAGCAGATTTAAATCAAATGTGTGAAGGCATGGAGAAGACTTATTATGCTAACAGAAATATACATACAATATCATATGTGAATGGCCAGCTATGACAGTTAAAAACTTATCACACTAACAGAGACATATATAAGATTTATTATAATATATGGTTAGACATAATAGGTAGAATACTTGCAGCTCTAGCTTATCAATGCAATGGCATGATGATAGCTTTCAGGCATTGGACAAACATGAGAAGCAATGTATAGGTTTAATATATCAATGAAGAGATGAGATGACAGTCATCTGTCATTAAATATATATATATAAACATGTAAAATAAAGAAGATGAAAACTGAACCAATACAGTGAAAGAAGCTTGATTTCAAGATGTATCCATAGATATTTCCATGGATGAAATATGGTTACAAATCTCCAAGGTCGAACCACAGTCCTTAGACTGTCCCCCCCCCCCCACCAGCCCCTTACAATATGAAATCAATAGGCTTATATATCCTTTACAAACTTAGTTGAGATCCTCAAAATATGGATCTGATAACCACTTCTCCTATCTTTAGTTTGTGGAGGATATATATTACAAATTTGAATTTGTGATGTGGCAAGGAAAACAAAGTTTTAGAATTTCTTGAAATATGCTTCTCCAAGATTCACCTATATATTCCAAATAAAAATATATCTTGGAAATCTAAGAGAGGTTATTGAATATCAACCTGTTATTGAAAAATACCTCCTTTAGTTTCCAAAAATACTTCTCCAGATCATCAGAATCTGTCCCCAAAGAAAGTGACTAAAACAGGAAAAACACAGATTTCTATAATTTAGCCATATCCCTACATTCTAGGATTTGATCCCTAGAATGTTTCCATTGATGAAATGAAGTGCCACCTGCATCCATGGATGATATTTTATGAGATATATAAGGAATATTCATCATCAGCCCCTAAAAATACTCAAGCCAATTCGAATTTTGACCTTTTAACCAAAATTTATGAATTCTGGAAAATTTTGCGCTTTCCGCAGCTTAGAGAACCCTGCACCTGTCTTCTTAGCTGCCCAAAGTGGGAACTTTTAGAAACTTACATCATATAAAAATTTGACCCTTATCTTCCGAAAGATAATTTCTTGGGATTTTTTCCTCATGACTTTAAACCAAATATTCCTTGAAGAGACCACTTATTTCTTGAAAAGACAAGTCTAAAACTCATCTTAAAGACACTTAAACTTAGAAATAAATCTTCTCTTTAATGACTATCTTGTCATGTGACGTCTCAATGATTTGGAAATCATTTTTTATCGCTAACACTTCCTACATAATTTTTGTTTCAAAACATTTGATGGGAAAACACTTATATGGGGAATGCAATATTCAACTACTACAAAATGGGGGCCTTCATCAGGTTTAGCATTTTTTAATTTCATTCTAGATCGTCCAATATTTGCATCAAATTTATTATTTTTACAATTAGTTGTTGAAATCCATAATGCACAGAGGCGTAATAGAGATGTAGATTATTTTGAATTCCTAGAAGAAATAAAAAATTCCATTAAAGATACATATGAGTACTTTGATGTTACTGATACTGTTTGGTGGGAGTCTTTTTTTAATATTCAAAGTGACATAATTTCAATATCGAAAAATGAAGATACATTTTTGAAGACTCTATTTCATTGGCCACAAAATATGTCAAATGAATTCAAATAAAGAAACATTGTTGAACAACAAGAATCGCACGGTGTTATTAAGTTTACACAAACAGAGGAAAAAGAAATGTATATTGGTTTGTGAAGGTCATGTGCACAATGTGAAGCAATGGAATACCTTTACAGAGGTTCAGTACAATATATTAAGGAGGGTATCATGATTGCAGTCTTAACAACTGAAGATCCACATGGTTATCCATTATGGATTGAAAATGTTATAAATATTGAGAAAGAAAATGAAGATGTTATTGCAATTGAAGTGCATTGGTATGAAACAAGTACACACCCATTCAATGGTATGTTCAAGACAAATATGGTGGTCGAGTAACATGTCATTAGAATGAGAAAAAGAAATGGTCAAAATACAACTCGTCGTCGCACTGACCTCTTAAAATTAGATAATGTTGACATACTTGTTTATGACTTCAACTTGACAAAGAGAGGACCTCTTTGCTCCAAGACAACAGAGATTATCAAGAGGTTGTTGCCACAAGAAAAAAAATGCAAGATGGGAGTTTGTTGAACCTAGTCGTATATCTAAAAGGATTTATACATATGAAATGTTGGGCATGAATGTAGACTCAGATGGTGAATACATCAAAAATAGAGAAGAGTATGGATCATCTAAATCTCCATCCAATCATTCATTTGAAGACAATGTAGACTCTGATGGTATTTCAAAATCCATGATTCAATCTGAATAAGTGTATGAAACATTTATGTATTTTTTATCCATGTGATGTTTGTATGGTAACTAGAAATGAGCATTGAACTTACATATGATCTTACATGAAGTTATGAATCACTTTTATGTTTTAAGAATTATATGTTTTGATTATGGAGAATATAATAAAATTTCTTAGCTCATATGTTTTGAATATGGACAATATAACAATACTTTTAAGAAATAATTTATGTTTCATTCAATGTAATTTGTATTTACTTTTTTTTTATTAAAAGTAAAAAAATATTAAAAAGTGATGCTGAATTTTTAAAGTATTGTATGATATTTTCATGGAATTAGGTATTACCCTGTGCTTGGAGTGATAAACTAAGATTTAAAAGGTAATAATTTAAGGGTTGATTTTATGATTTTGTTTACAGTAATGATGAGTTCTTTCACCACTTTATAAAAATCTGTCATTTTAATACCCCAATTTTAACATGGGTGCTACCAGTAGCAGTACTTTTCAATTTGATGGTTGATTTTGAGGTTTTGGTTTTAATGGTACCAACTGCTAAAAATACGATTTAAAAAATTATCTAAAATTAACATTTTGAAAAAAAAAATTATGTAACATCGTTTTTTTTTTTATTTAGGTATTGATTTTAAGGTTTTTCTAAGCTATTGTTTGATTTTTGAAGGCCATGTTTGAAAAATGTTGTAATTTTGACCCCGTTTGAAAAAATGGTACTACCAGTAGCACAACTTTTTTTATTTGGGGGTTGATTTTCGTGTTTTTATGTAAAAATATGGGTTTTTTGGGCCAGAGTTCTTGTTTTGAGGTCACAATTCTCGTTATGTTGGTAAATTTATTTCAATACACATTGTAGATATAAATGTAGTTATGGCCAAGCGATGTAATATGTGAATTGTATTTCTGAATTTTAATAAAGAAAATGTGATGACAGTTGTTGGGGGACATGGAAAGAGATGGCGGTTGACTTTTACACGAGAGAAGGAAGTGTCTAAGAGGGGTCCAAGGGAAAAATTTATTTATGGAAGCATTTGGAGCTGAAGATTGAAGAACCAGGTTGTCGAGCCTGAAGATTGAACTCATGCACGAGTTGTACTGCAACAACAAGTGATTGTTGTTGATTTTTACTGGTAGTTTTCCTAGAAATGACTTCCCTTGAGTTATCAATAGAGAAATTCTTGGTTACCTATGCCAGATAGACCTTGATAAATGAATGGGACACCTGATGGACTAAGATAAGTGAAGGGGTACATTCCTTGGGTTGGGTAGTTCAAGAGGAAGAGAGTTGGTGGAAATTTGGGATAGTTGTAGGAGAATTTCAATGGGTTGTGGAATATCTAAGATGTGAGTGGATAGTGAGAGACACCCTTTTCTTTTGGATTCCTATCCATAGCTTAGGGGTGACTTGTTGTTGAGATATGGAACAACAAATCTATGGTTGGGTGGAACGTCAATCCCAAGCAGTTGGTTGCACAATTGTTTTAAATGGGTTGTGGAGAATCTCAATGGGTTGTGGAATATCTGAGATGTGAGTGGACAGTGATAGATGTTGATTATTTGGGTTGGTTTTCATTGATGTCAACCCTTGAAGAAAGTTTGGTAGCGAATTCCGATAGCACAAAGGTTTGGGTAATGTACCCAAGTTTGTTTGATGTATAATGGTATGAGTTTTAATATATTTGAAGGTAATATTATTCTAGATGGATAGTACATGTCATGCCATTTCTGGTGGTATGTGGAACGTCACATAACTCCTCACGGTTAGATATTTATGGCCATGTGAAGTTGGAGAACCCTCATGAGTCATCTAGAAGCCCCAAAAGGTCAAAATAGTCAAAGTGGTTGCAAAGAAGAAATTATTTAAATAATAAAGTGAAGTGATGAGTGTACTATAATTCAAAGTGGATACAAAAGAAATTATTTAAATAATAAATTTAATGGAGAAATTACTAAGTGGACAAGTGGTTAGAAGTGGGTTATCCCTAAAATAAGGAAAGTGGTTTAAAATGGTTAGAAGGTAACCCCTTGAGGAAGTTACATAAAAGTATAAATAAGAGACAAGGGTATCTCATTTAATTACACTTCAGCATATTGAATATCTACAAGTGACTGAGGTAACCAAAGGATATCTAAGGCGAATTTCAGAGGGAAGGTGAAGTAAACAAGACTGAAATTCAAGGGAGGATAAAGTCTTTTGATTATGCTTTCTAAGGTATGTTATTTACAGGTCATCTCACCATTTTTTCAATAACGTTTTTTTTACAATGATTCAGAAAGCTAAATCTAGAGGCCGTTGAGAAAACATATCCAAGTAATTTTGATAAAAATTTCAAGTTGTGGGTCGTTGTATTTTGGGAGTTACACTCTGTGGAAAATAGGGTTTGTGGCTAGTCCTAAAACTAGTCTAAAACGGGTGTTTCGGGTAAAAATGCCATAACTTCTTCATAACATATGAAAATTAAGTAATACCAAATGTATTGGTTAGAGTATATTATGCAGTATGTTGTGTACCATTTTCATATGTAGACAGAAAATCTTGTGTGTGGGGCATTCTCTACAAGTTTGATCTCTAGAATAATCTAGAATTCAGCAAGGTATGCCATTTTTTCTATAGCTCATTTTCTGGGAGGTTCCAAGAATTCAAACCTAGAAAAATTGCAGACAAGACACTGAAGAACATTGTGTACTATTTTTAGACCTTTATTCATTACAGGTACATAGTTATGATTATTGCAAGTTAGGGTTGTTAACTAATCCAAAACTAGTCATGTGAGACTAAAGTAAAATTTGATGAAAATGCTAGTCTCTTGTTGAGGAAGGTTTGCAGGTATGTGATCATATACACCAGGTCTGTTACAGAGTTAAAAATTAGATTTGGCTGATGAAATTGATGAGGGATTTTTGTTGAGGTTGAGGTATAGGTTGATGCATGGTTCAGGTTATTGGTACAGGTTTTTTGGTGCAGGTTTATTGGTACAAGTTTACAACAGTATATCTCACAGTTATAGTGTGACAGTGGTTCCATCATTCTACTTATATTTCAGGGTGGTTGGACGGGGAAAGGATAGGTGTTTGTAGCCACATTCCAGTTGTATCCATAGAACATAGGGGGTTGTAGCCTCCTTCTGATTGTATCCATAGAATTGGGGAGTTTGAGCTTCCCTCAGGTTGTAGCCTGAGAAACTAGGGGGTTGGAGCCTCCTTCCAATTGCAGCTGGAAAACAAAGGAAGTTGGTGCTTCCAATGAATGTAATTCTTAAATACATATAAGAAAAATCATTATGTGGTTTTCTCTCGCTTTGGGTTTCCACATAAAAACATTGGTGTACTATGTATGTGTATGATTTCTCATTTGTTCATTGTTTATTTACTCAACTATTGGATGATAACGCTACATTGATATAACACTTGCATTTTTATGGTTAAAAAGAATTGCATTTCTCTATTACTTATTCACCCCCCTCTTAGTAATCCAACAATTGGTATCAGAGTGGGTTCCTTCAGGAATCAGTTTAACCACTGAAAGGTAGATCATGGAGAGAAACAACATGTATAAAAATGGACTACCACATTTTGATGGAAAGAAGTATGCATTCTAGAGTAGAAGGATGAAAACATATATACAGCCACAGGGATTTGAAATTTGGCAATCGATAGTAGATGGATACAAAGAAACAGTAGTTTTGCCAACAAGTGAAAGAGAAATAAAACTCGGTCAAAATAATTCCAGTGCCACAAATGCACTTTTGAATGGTCTTGGTGAATCAGTATGCACCAAAGTTAAACATTGTAAATCCGCTAAAGATATTTGGGAAAAACTTCAAAATATTTATGAAGGAGATTCAAAAGTCAAAGAAGCAAAGATTCAAACTTACAAAGGTCAGTTCGAACAACTAAAGATGAAGGAAGATGATAAAATTGCATCTTACTTCTTACGAGTCAATGAACCAGTAAATAGAATCATAGGATTGGGAGAAGAAATTAAAGAATATATAATTATTCAAAAGGTACTAAGATCTCTTCCTATGAGATTTGATCCTAAGATATCAGCACTAGAATAAAGACCAAATCTACACTCAATAAGCATGGACGAACTACATGGAATATTCACAGAAAATGAAATGAGAACTGAACAAGAAAATCCAAATATAAAAGAAATAGCTTTCAAAGCATCTAAAAGGTCAAATCAAAAGGGAAAGAAAAATGAAAAATAACATAGAAGTAGCAGTCATGTTTCATAAGATGATGAAGAAGTGACCAACTATATTAGAAGATTGAACAAGGGAAACAACGACAGATACAAAGGTAAGATTCCATTGATTTGTTTTAATTTTGATGATATTGATCATTTTGCTAACAAATGTCCTCATAAGAAAAATAAGAGGAATGATGAAGATTACTCAAATATCAAACAAACATATAAAGGAAAAAGAACAAAAAATAAATCTTTCAAGAAAATCTTATGCACCAAAGAAGACATCTCCTCATCATATGAAGATGAAGTCAGTGATAGTGAGACAGAAAGAGTTATATTCATGAAAATAGAAGACTCTGATAAAGAAGGCACCGAAGAAGAATATGAAGAGCCATGAGTTGACTATCGAGAATAATTGTTGAGTTCCATAGAAGTTATAAGAAGAGAAAAGAAGAAAAACAAGAAGCTACAAGCAGAACTAGACAAGAAAGAAGACACTCAGGAACTAGAACAAATGATCCTGAAATTGAAGGTTCAAATAGAAGAATACAAAATAATTGTAGAAGAACTCAAAGAAAAGTTAGAAGAAAGAGATAGGATCATTAGAAATTTGGAAGCATAGATTGTCACATTGAGAAAGGATCTTCAAAATAAAAATATGCAGAACAACTCAAAATTTTTGGATGACATTATCAACAGTCAAAAGCCTCATCATGACAAGTTCCAAACTTGGATGGAATTAGAAAGAAAGGGGATCAAGCTCTAAAACAACAGAAAAAGAAACACATCCAAAAAGCTATGCAGAAACAATAAAAGGAGATAGGAATACCTACAAGGAAGATTACAGGGACACTCCTCCACCGAGAAGATTCAGATTTCAAAATCAATGACTGACATAAAAAATAGGCCTTAGAAAGAAGAAGGATTCATAAGAGTAACTCCTTTCAAAAGATATTCAACTCCCAGGTATCAAACTATATTTTTTGGTTTATGTTATGCATGCAATAATTTTGGACATAAATATGTAAATTGCAGAGCTAACAACAGGAACATAAACAACTTTGAAATTCATACACAAAATGGTTATCCAAGAAGGCCTAGTGAAACACATAGAAGAATCTACAATAGGTTTGAATCATTGAAAACTGAAGTGGAATGCTACAAGTAAAACAACTTTGGACACATGGACAAATATTGTAGAATGACAATCCCTCCTAGAGAACCACAACAGAACAAAAAAAGGCACAAACAGGAACCTCAGAAGAGAACATGGATAAGAAAGAAGAATTAGTATAGCAATGAAGAATGCACACTTTCTCTACAAGCTAAGAAGAAGAAACGTGATTGGTATGTTGACAGTGGTTGTTCAAAACAAATGACAGGTGATAAAGACAAGTTTCTTACATTAAGAAAGGAAAGAGATGGATTAGTCTCTTTTGGAAATGATGATTCAGCTAAAATCATTGGAAAAGGCACAGTCAGAATTGGAAATAAGAATACCAAGGCAGAAAATGTTCTACTAGTATAAGATATGAAACATAATCTTCTAAGTGTAAGTCAAATGTGTGACCAGGGTCATAAAATCACTTTCGATTCACAAAAGTGCAAGATAAGAAAAGAAGGTTCAGGAAAATTAATTGCAACAGCTGCAAGAACTTCAAGAAACATATATGTATTAAGTGAAATTGGAAATGAAAAGTGTTGTCTAGGAAAGGAAGATGAAGGTTGGATATGGCACAAAATAATGGGTCACATAAACTTTGATAACCTTTTCAAAGTCAGCAAAAAGGAATTAGTTAGAGAAATGTCCCAGATCACGAAACCAACCAACAATTTATGAAAGTATTGTGAACAATGAAAGAAAATAAAGAGCAGGTTCAAATCAAAGGAATATTCAATGACAAGACCACTGGAAATTGTGCATATTGAACTAGTTGGACCAACTACAACAAAGGGTTTAAAAGGTGAGAAATAATTTATGTTATTAGTTGATGATTATACAAGAATGATTGTAGTTTTATTTCTCAGGAATAAGTCAAAAGCTTTTGAAAACTTCAAGGTCTACAAAGAAATGGTTGAAAATCAAATGGACTCAAAAATAAAATGTTTGAGTTCTGATAATGGAGGAGAGTTCACTTTAAAGGAATTTATGGACTTCTACAACAAGCATGGAAAATTAATGCAATTCTTCATTGCTAGGATACCTCAACATAATGGATTTGTTGAAAGAAAGAATAGGACAGTACAGGAAATGGCTTGAACAATGCTAATGGATTCCAAATTGACAGATATCTTTTGGACACATGCAGTGCATATAGAAATCATTCAAAACAAAGTAATGCTTAGAAACAAGAATGACAAAACTCCCTATGAGCTATGGAAAGGAAGACCAGTAAATTTGAAGTGCTTCAGAGTATTTGGAAGCAAATGCTACATCAAAAGAGAAGATGGAAGAATGGGAAAGTTTGAATCTCGTGTGGACAAAGGATTATGTGTTGGTGTGACATCCCCAAAAAAAAAATAATAAAGGAAATAAAAATATTTTGAAAATTTAAAATTGCTGGAAATTTATTTCCGTTTTTAGTAAATTCGAAATTGAAAAAATTTTGCCATTTATGGCAATTCCAAATTTCGAATTTTATAGTTGTAATAAATGATTTTGACTGTTGGGCAGAGATCTGATTTGTCCCAACTAGATATTGAACAATGAAATTTGTTAAAAACAGAATATCTTATATTGATTGCAGGAAGACAAATGGAACAACCATGTTACAAATAGTTGACCATGACTCCATGAGTGGAGAACCTGTTGGAACTATCCCTGGACTGATTTCTACAAGTGGAAAATTAGTGATTTGGCCATTGGCAGCCCCTGAAAATCAGGGATTTAGGAAGCTACGAAAATTCCCAAGGAAGGGAAAAGACCTAGGCAAGTTACAAATAAGCATATGTGAGGAGGCAGGACACTGCTAAGTATGCTAGAGGAAAGAGTCTAGTTTTTTTTGTTTTTTTCCACTTGCTTTTATGAACACTAGAAAGGTGTGATGCAAGGAAAGAGGACTGAATTGAAGGACTATGTTGTAGAGGGATTTCCAAGTTCACCCTTATGGAATCATGGTCAGGCTAGGGGGTGAATCAAGCAAGAAATTATGGTTGCTCGGTTCTACGATTGGAAGGAATGTGGTTGTTCCCTTTGTTTTCTCTGAAAGATAGTCCAGATATGTTACTCTAAACCCCATCTATCTGAATGATGTATTTGTTAGATATATTGTTCATATTATAGTTATATGGAAAAGAGTTCTGGTGTTCTTTGTGTAAATGTTCGTATAACTGCTGTAAGTTTTTCTTGTACCTAAATAATTCGATATTGTACCTCTGTTGAACGAATTGGTTGTTGTTTCTAATGGGATCCTTAATGATGGTATTCATGCTATAACCTAGACAATGGCTATTCGAGAATGCAGTAATAGACGGTAGCATCTAATTGTTGAATTGTTTTTTGGAAATGTTATTTCGATTTCATAAAAATATATATCAAATACTTAACCGTGGACAAAAGAAGTATTATATGCATACCTACGATTCCACAAATCTTTAACAGAATTGAGTATTAATATCAAGGAATGAACAGAGTGCATTATTATATAGTTTCCAAGCCTGAAATAGAGCCGAATTATATACAAACAGAGCGTAGATATTCAAGTAGTTTTTTTTTTAAAACCTACCAGAGTCGATTATATACGAACAGAGCGTAGATATTTAAGTAGGTTTTAAACCCTACCAGAGTCGAATAAACGCGAACAGAGCAAGTGTATATGTACATATAGGCTTCAAACCTTATTAGAGTCGAATAAACACGAACAGAATATATATATATATATATATATAGGTTTCCAAACCTTAAAACAGATTCGGATATACGCGAATAGGGTGAATACATATTATAGATTCTCAAAAAAATCTTAATCAGAAAAGGATCTGTATACCAAAAGAACAGAGCGAACAAATCTATTGATGCATAAGTGTAATCCAATCAATATAAGAGAAAACACAGAATAACATTGCACGAATAAAACTATGTTCACATTTTCAATGATTCAAATTGAGCAGAGATGAAACATGTGATAGTGCACGAACAGGACCCTTATTATGTGCACATAAGTTCAAAACTTGAAAAAATAGAACCGAATATTTGACAAGGAGGGAACAGTACTAGAATAGGATTTTAATTCCATTTTTTAACCTTCAATCAAAGGGTTTAAACATAGGGGAGCGATTCCATTACAGAGTAACTAGAAAACACATTGATTTATTGTTATTAAGAAGTTTTCAAGAAAAAGTCCAATTAGACAGTTATCGGTAACAAAAGACTACCCAGACTCATCAACAAGATCCAATACTAATGGCCAATGCGACTAGTAAGAATTTTTCCAAATACATTAAATCATAGGTGTAATGTACAGAGCGTCGAAGATAAGCTTTTCCCAATGTAGTCATCACAGTAGAACACTACTTAAACAGGATTTCCATACTTATTACGTAAGAAGCATTTTGAGAACCCTTTGTTATGGAACCCGAGTACCTTAGGCATGTTGAAGAGAAGTCGATACCTGTATCGTGAATCAAACACCCCTGCACTTGGCCATCACAGGAAGATGTTAACAAAGTATTAAAAATAAAAACTTCAAGTTTATAAAATCAAATAGATGAGTTCCACAAGGATACCAGTCTGCTTAACTTAAAAATGCCACGACCTCCAGTGGTCGTTCCTGGTTTGTGATTGTGTCCCTGGTCAGAGAAAGGGATACCTGGAACTCCTGGTGGGTACCTCACAACAAGAGAAAAGTCCCACCATTAATACAACGATACCCCTCTTCAAGTAAAGATTTAAACAAAAGGGTTGACAGAGAAATTAATACTGCGAATCCAAGAAGACCAAACTTACTTAAATAGTACTTTGCACAACAGTTATAAATAATCTAAGAAAATGAAATTATATATATAGAGATACGAACAATCAACTTGCCAGGATGTATTCCAGAAATAATGTACCAGCAAGCCATCACTTTATTACAAATAGAATGCATCAAACACAGAAGAAGATAGAACGATAAACCCTTTCGGTGCTACACAGGGTTACCTCTAAAACAATTGACATTATCAGAGTTAAGTAAAAGATTCAGAAGAAATCCACGAACAGAGGGAGCATGGCCATGGTGGTTTAAAGTAAGGACTCTTGGTGTTAACCCCTACCCTGACCTACATTTTAATGACATGAGAAATCACATAAACCTTGTTCCTATTACAACAAGTAACTCTCTTTAACAAACTCGTGAACTCTGTGGTTTCCTTGTTAAAAACTGAGGTTCAATAGTTCTATAGGGTCTTACCAGAAATACGGTGGTTTCTATCGACTTCACCAACCCAGAGGCGGCAACCCTCCCCTGTGCAACAATGCTCAGTGCAGAACGTCCCTTACGAAAAACACCAGAACGAAATGAGACTGACAAAAAATTAGATGGACGATTCATCACCCTTAACCATTTGGATGTACAAGCCATGTGCTAGGGCTTGTATGGTGCATCAGGATTGGTAAGGATAGGGGGACGAGGCGTCTGGAATGAGGCAAATTAAATTCCAGGTCAGAATCTTAATTTCCCCTAACATATACACTACCTTCTTTAAAAGTGGAAGATACGTATAACCATGATTGTCCAGTGCACACGATCGATTGTTATACCTAAATATCTGAAGTACTCCTCTCGTTACACCAACAGAATGAGAAGGGGCGTTATTTAGTTACATAGTGCGAGACGAGTAGGAAAGTGTTTGTTATGACGGAAGCCCCAGTCGTATTTTAACCAAGACGTAACATCAGAAGGGAGTGCGTGGTTACCCACCATTAGTTTCATC
Source organism: Picea engelmannii (assembly GCA_009831015.1). Lineage (NCBI taxonomy): Eukaryota > Viridiplantae > Streptophyta > Pinopsida > Pinales > Pinaceae > Picea > Picea engelmannii. The sequence goes on along the minus strand of ML804957.1, from coordinate 35,705 downwards.
CTTAATAACTATAGTCACCCGAGTACGCCTCAATCCTAATGTCAACTCATCCAAGTAAGAGTATAGGGGTTAATGTCCGATTTTTATTTGGTGCGTGCAAGGTCCACTCCAACCCGACTCCCTTAATTAGGAGAGTGGAAAATACAACCTTCGCGTATGGGCAAATAAATTTAAATGTCAACATTTATATATATATATAGGAGTTTATGAAATGACCCTTTTTTCATTTGAAGCTTCTCGTTGTGTGAAAGTATTATGTTCAAGGGATACTCCGAACCCAAAGGAGATGTAAGCACCCACTTTATGAAATATTTAAAGAATAATGTCACTAAGAAAAAAAAATTGTGAAAAATTAGAGGTTTATTACAGTTGGTTACTCAAGTACAAGGAATGAATACAAGTGTTAAAATCTAAGGTTGAACAAAGTTGTGGAAAGAATCAATGTAACAATTGATGAAACAGGTGGATGAGAATCAAAGGAAGAAGAAAATGAATCAGTGGAACAACTTTATGAAGAAGAAGGAAAAGATGAAGAAGAAGTAGAAGGGGAAGATGAATAAGATCAGGAAGAAGTAGAAGAGGAAGTTCATCAAGTGCCTCCAAAGACACCTATCAAACGAGTATATAATAATCATGCTTCATATCAAAGTATCGGAAACAAAGATGCAGGAGTTGAGACTAGAAGAAGAATTTGTTCACCAAAACAAATTCACCTAGCACTCTTATCTACGATTGAACCAAATAGTTTTGAAGAGGCCAGCAAGGATGAATTCTGGAATAAGGCCATGGATGAAGAATTTGATCAAATAGAGAAGAATGACACTTGGTAATTTGTTCCAAGACCAAATAATAAGAATGTGATTGGCACAAAGTGGGTTTTCAAAAATAAATTGAATGAATATGGACATGTTACAAGGAACAAAGCTATATTGGTATGTAAAGGATACACATAGGTTGAAGGAATCGACATTGAAGAGACATTTTCCCCAATTGCCAGAATGGAAGCAATTTGATTTCTATTAGCTTTTGTATGTGTAACGACCTCCTCGTTACGACGACCCAATTCTAGTAACTAGTGAAAAAAAAATTGTGTGTGTGTTTAAAAAGTGTGTTCATGCGTGTACAAGGAAACAAACAACGCATTCAACTCTGTGTCGCCACCCAATGACGAATAAGACAAAACCATGATGAACATAAAAATATGACAAGAACGCACGACAAGTAATTGCATGCATAAACGACGATCACACGACGATAAGTAGAACTGACTACCCGTCCATCCTACCCTGCAATGGTTAGCACCTCCAAGACATATAAGCAACGCTCAAGCCCAGGTTCCCATCAATTTTAACCATTTAAGGTCTCAGGGTTGGCGACTGTTCTGACGAACATGGAGATGTCTACAACCCTCCCGACATAGGCAAACAATCCCACTAAGCTAAGGACTATCATCAGACGAACCCAAGGCAATCAACATAACAATACAGTAACATAACCCTTCAATTGCGAGCGAGAATTAGAAATCAAATCCAACACCGTGCATGGCGCACACCCAAATCTACACATTTAAACATTTCTTCAATCCAAATGGAATTACAAGCGCGCAAGGTGTCTGATATACGTAAACTATCTAACAGTGACCAACTCGAGGCACCATTCCTTTTTATTTTTAGGCACGCTATTTGATCAATCGATCATTAAATAACACATAACACATGTAATAATCTGCGATATCAATACCATAAATGATGACCACCTGATCATGTACATCCCCTTGAATATTAGTATTAACATAAGATATTGCACAACATTGCCTTAATAACGACCGTACCTCATATTGACCTCCCATTACATCCCAGTACCCTACATTAACATTTCACTATCATTTCATTCCATTTCATTTCATAACTAAAAAGCAATTGAAATTTGCGTTGTGTTCCATTATCTCACAACTCCCTCATTTACATTAATGTTCATTAACAATTCCCCACATTACAATTCATTACCGTCCCAACGTAAATTATCGCAACTATGCTACTACCCATTACCATACCAATTATATTGTTACTAACAATAAATATCAGGGACATTCCATCTAATTTACATCATCCTTTCATTTAAATGTTACCCTAACATTGCCCTAAAATAGCAATACATTTCATGCTTAATTTAAATAGCAATTAATAAATAACAATGGAATTGCATAACCTTTAAATAGAAACTGATTAATTAACAATTGAATAACAATTATATATTGATCACTACAGTTAAGGAATATGAGTATTATCATTATATTACCAGAAGCATACATTTAAATGTTACCCTAACATTGCCCTAAAATAGCAATACATTTCATGCTTAACTTAAATAGCAATTAATATATAACAATGGAATTGCATAACCGTTAAACAGAAGTCGATTAATTTACAATTGTATAGCAATTATATATGGATCATTACAGTTAAGCAATAATAGTATTATCAGCGTATTACCAGAAGCATACATTTAAATGATACCCTAACAATGCCCTAAAATAGCAATACATTTCATGCTTAAATTAAATAGCATTTAATAAATAGCGATGGAATTGCATAACATTTAAATAGAAATCGATTAACAATTGACTAACAATTATGTATTGATCATTACATTTTTAGTTAGCAATCCAACAACTCTAGCAACATTAACCTGTCACAATATCCGCCATGCATTTTATCACTGTAATCTGCAATAATTAATAATCCCAATCCATCGTGTATGCTATCAACAATACAGTAATAAAGAAATAAAGAAATCAACAACATCGATAACTACGACACACATTATAATACAGTAACGTGTTGAAGGAAACAATTACCAGGCAAGTTCACCGATACAGGGACTGAAATAAAATGGGTGAGAACTACGATGCAGAAGCAATAAATTAAGGCATCAGTAGTTTAACTCTGGCAGTAATAACTCTAATCTGGCGGTTACATAAAGGCTAAAGGAGATGCGCAGGGAAACGCTATCTAAGGGAGATAATGGAGAGGGCGAAGGCGTCCATGCTAACTCAGCTACCCAGGTCTGAATTAACCCTAATTACCAAATCAAAACTTACTTTACACAGCCCCATTACCTGAAAATTTACATTACGCAACACCAATTACCTAAAAGTGCTCATGGTAAGAGTTATTATGTAGATAGTCAAAGTGAAATCCATTTATTGTTCATATACAAATCAGACAAATAAAACAAATAAAACATGAACATTTATATTACACAACACCAATTACCTAAAGGTGTGCATGGTAAGAGATAGTATGTAAATAGTAAAAAGTAAAATCCATTTATGTTCAAAAAAAAATCAAAGACAATTAAAACATTTCTACTAGCTTATAGAAGGTTTCGACCAAGGTGAAGATATAAGAGTGCTATAATTATATTTAAATTATCAATGAACAAGGCATTCTTCAATAATTGCATCTATAAAATGGAAACTCAACAGTAATCCACTGAGCTACACCAGACTGGACAGTATTTTTTTTTCTATTTTTTTTTTAAAAGAATGACTGTAATTTATAACGAATGACAGCAAATTTAAAACGAAATGGCAGCAGCTTATAAACTCTGGGGTAGAATGAATTCTCATGGTGATGTACAGAATACCCACACTGAATACAAACGCCCACTGGCAAGGAAAGAAACGCCCACGGGAATGATTTCTCCCCAGAGGATGAATGCCAGCAATAATATAATGCCCTAGACACAAATAGAGATGCCCACAGTCAAGGAAGACATCGAAAAAGTATAAAACACCCAGAATCAAATACAGTACCCATAAACCTAAAACGAATTTATCAGAAACCCTAAAACTGTACCAAACACAAAAACGAAAAGATTTTACAAACAAAATGGTTGTACACTCATAGCCATATTAACACGACCAGTCAGTTATGAATGCCCCCCAACCATAGGTAAAATCCCACCTTGAAACAGAACGCCCACAGGAATATTTAGAAGCCCGCGGCAATAGGAAACGCTCAGTAATAAAACCCAACGCAGAGCAAGACCATTGTAAAAAAAAACCCAGGAATTTTACCCAGAAATCACAGAGAAGTTCCACTGTAACCACGCAGAGTTTAAACCACAAGAACCAAAGAATGTTGACCCTCAACGCTGAGATAAACCCCAACGCAATTTCTTAATTTATTTTTCTTATTTTCTTTTTAAAAGAGTCAACGCAGAGATAAACAACATGCAGAGAAGGATTTCAGAGTAAATGACAGTAACCAGGCAACTACAAGTTTATACCATAACCATTCTACCCTACAATAGAGGAGCGTACCTTTCCTTATCGCCCACTTGATGATGTCCGTTCTCTCTGCGTTGCTCCTGCTCCGTGATGGTCTCGCTCGCCGACCGTAGAGGACTCACCGGTACCTCCTAGCCAAACGCTAGGGGTACTCTGCTTCCCCCTCAGCCCCTCGAGCCGCAAAGGGGCCACACACAATCCAGACAGTAACCTAGCTTCCCAGCTCACCTCCAAGGTTGAGCTACCACTCTAACACAGCTGAGAAAATCCCCAACTCCTCACAAGCAATCAGTCTAGTTTCCCGTTTCGGCAGCATAACAATACCTAATAGCTCCCCCTTTCTTTCCCCCCATCCCCTTTCTTTTATCCTCTTTTTTACCTAAATCACATTTTGTTTTAAGTTTTTAATCAAAAACCCTAAATCATATTTCTTTTAAGTTTCCCCCCCCTNAACTCACAAGGTAAATGCGCTAAGCATCTTTTCATTATATATATATATATATATATATTAACTCCCATTAGTTAACTAATTAAATTCTTCTTTTCAAATTTACAACCACCTATTTGAATTAATTTATTAATCTCTTTATTTTACCCTTCACACTTTATGAAGACTCACATTAGCTTAAGTGGGTTTTTTTTGTTTAATTTTATTATTAGCACCTGTATTGTTAGTGCTAGCTAGTTGGAAATGAAATTCTGATGTTATTTGAATGGCAGAGCTATTGTGAGATAGAATATAATGGCATTGTTATTAGGATATGGTTAAGTTTTGATTTTTATGTTAGGGCAAAGTAGTACCTTCACTAAAAAGATAAATTATCAAGCTTATTACTGGGAATGAGGAATGGCCTTATGTATGCAATTAAGGAAGGAATTACTTTATGAATTCAATTAAAGGAGGAATT
>ML804956.1:128925-146021 GCA_009831015.1 Picea engelmannii | reverse complement strand
CATATTGGCCCCTTTTTTACATCAATGGACATACAAACCTTTTGTCTCAATACCATATTATCCCTCTTTTGACATTCATGTCAACTCCATAAACATCATGTTCAACATTGAGCATATTGACACCTTTTGACATCAACGCCAACACCGTGTCCAACAATTTGAGCCATATCAAGTGAAATATAATTGAAGCAGCTTTGTAACAAAAGAAAATATGCACACATGCATGTGCCTCAACAAACCAAATATAGATATTTGAACTAAGTAATATACAGAACCATTGGATTGCAAAAGCTAGTTTTTTTATTATTCCTTCAATCTTTGCATGAGGATATGATATCAACAACAGATTCTCTCCAGTCGAAGAAAAATGTTTATATTTTTCAATTTATCGATTGCAGTGTTTTTTCACACATGCCATTGCAATCATTTCATTTCTAAGATGTGATTTGAAAAATGTTAGAGATAGACATATTCTCAAAGATTGCAAGTCAGATGCACTAGCAGAGTAACAAATAGATAAAAAAAAACAAATCATCATGGACACTACTTATAGATTGACATATTTCCAAGCCGTCCTTTGCTAGAGCTATATATAATTATACCATGCATGCTTTTATAGATCATGTTTTGTTTTTTTGAAATAGGGCAAGGCAAGTGGTTTTCAAACATGTAGATGTCCAATATTAAGGGATATATAAGAAGGCAATGACTCATAGTGCGCACATGAAAGGTTCTAGTCATGGAACAAAATGTTATAGAAGTACTTTTAATGAGGAAAATAGGAAGATTGCTCAACTTTCTAGCCTACACTTGCATGAATTGAATACACTACCTACCCAATGTACCTCGATTGCATGGAACCACAAATCTTGTTTATGATGATCGAGATTGGGTCATTGAGAAGTTATCACTACTAACTAATATGGTACTTGGATGAGTGAAGGGTTGATTGAGACTCCAACCAAAAGGACACATATGATTCGTTGCTTCGATTCAGGATCCTAACACTGCAGGATTTCTTCTGACAGAATTCTTCAGGGATCCCAAGGAGGAGGAGAATGTTCCAACAGAGAAGAAGGATTGAGGAAGAAGAGGGAAAAGGGGGGGAACAACACACGATGTGAAGAAAAGGAACGACACACATGCAGAAGAGAGCACATATAACTTGTAAAAGGGAAGACAAATAACGTGGAAACACACAAAGATCAAACTGCATAGAAGAGAAGAGGTAAATTGCATGCATAAGTGAGTTGCTAACTCAAAAACAGATGGTGAAAATGAGAAAAAGGATCTCATACACAAGAATTTGAACAACAACGAATGTCTGGGAAGTTTTCTGAAGAAAATAGAAAGCTTTCCCGAGAGTTGAATGGTCACCCTGGAGCAGAGAAGACCCATATCTAGATTAGAGCAACAGAGGACCATGACTTGGTTCTTAATGGAAAGAAACCAACATTGGTAAGGGGAGGTCATCGAGGGACTGTGTAGTAGAGAAGAGGCTCCCATATGAAGAATAAATCAATTTGGGAAGGTACCTGATAAACTCATGGAGGTCCTAAGCTCATTGGGAAGAGGGTAAATTATGTTGTTGCCAACAAAGTGAAGGAGAGTAACCTTCTTGAATTATTCCTTGGCTTGACAGTCAGCTGAGATAGTCCCCTGGTGGTATCATGGCCTGGCACGAGGGTGGCATGTTGTAGAAAGGAACAATGCAACATAGCCTACGGTTGGGTGGAAAGGCATTTCCCCTCAGTCAATTGGTTGGTTGGAATCTTTACTGAACAAAAAAGTGATTTTGCTAGTTATGTCTATTGAATGCATAATAATGATGATAGATTGTTTTTTTTTTTATGTTGTGGCTCTGGTGAATGAATGAATGTTGAATTATTTATTAAAGTGGAATAAAATAACCTTCCTAATTACTAATCTTGTTAACAATGTATGAATGAATGAGAAAGGTCAATATAGGTCAGTATTCATGTAAATTGCCCAACCCTTGAATTGATATCTTTGAAGATATAGAGTCTTCATTTGGGTGTTTGTTCCTGATTGTTGGGGGAGTGATATGGTATCCTGAGGGAAGTGAGCTAAATCCATGTAAGGGAGAATGCAAGACTGTTAAGTCCTAGAAAATCCTTTAACCTTGTGATTTCCCCTGCTTTTGAATGGAAAACTTGCAGGATGCAAGGTCTTCATTTGAGATTTTGGAAGTAGATTACTCTTATTCGATTGTAGGGTGGTTTATGAACCCAAAGGAATCAAGTTAAACTCAAACAGGGAGAGTCTAGAAAGATTGTCGGATTTCTAAATCCTCGAAACCACCTTTAACCCGATTGATAACCCTTATTTGAACCTTGAGGAATGATAGTCGTCGATATGGTAGAAGAGGCAGATCATGGCTGTTGGTTGGAGATCTAGATCTCGAGATAAATCCTATCAGAAGGCAAGGTCATCGGAAGAACCCAAGGTGCGAAGTCACAGGAGAATCCCAAGGGAAGATCCCAAGTAACTATGGGTCATTGATCTATCAGAGGTCAATCCGATGAGATCTGGGTCGAGATGCTTGGACGCCTCATGAATAAGTCTATCAGAAAGTAGGTGGTTGGGAAGGTCTGGAAAGGGAACACAAAGGGTCTTCGATGGGGAAACCCAACATCGAGAGCATACATGATTTTAGGGGATAAATTTCGCCAATGGGTTAATTTTCCATGGTTTTTCCTAAAAAAAGATTCGTCAATTTCCATTTTTTCTAAAAATGATTCGCCCAAATTCCATAGAATAAAATTATTTTACCTTAAAAACCACTAAAATTTTATAGAAACTATATAAAATTCTTATAAATTTGAATATTTTTACAAAACTATCGCCAAAAATTTTACATTTTGCATATTAAGGACTAGTAAGATTAGTCCATGTTTCTGTACACTTTAATATATATTTACATCCTTAAAATCATCCACGGTCAAGAGCTCGAGGACAAGAGGACAATAAATCTATCGGAGAGGGTGTCGATGGGTTTAGAACTGTTGGATCTGGAATGATCCAATCCAATGAAGAAAACATAGTTGAAGATAGACACCGCTTAAATATTGTGCAGTTATGGGATTTTGAGTGATCCTTGACCGTTAGGTGTGACGATCCGAGGACCGTTAAATATATCAAAAAAGCCTCATCGGGGGAGACTGATCAGAAAGTCTCGTGGTCACTTGGAGTAGGTGTGTTCCAATGGAGAAGGACCCCGAGTGGATAGTAACCGTTGATTTGCAAGAGAGGTGTTTCAATATAACCACAATCGTTAGATTGTGGAGGACCCCACTAATCAACATGACATAAGATGGATGGGTGAGGCATCAATCATCGTGTATTTTAAGGCACCGATTTGACTGGGTTCATCGATTTCATTGACCGAAGACCATTGGATCTATCGGAGTAGCTCCATCGAAAAGGTTCGATCGAGATGAAATCATAGGCAATATATCCCGCTTTCCCGATTGGAAGAGAACCCGAGTTACTACCAACTATTGATCTAGTTGCGTAGAGTGAACCTCAACTGTTTGATCGGGAACCTTCGTTTCCTAGTCTTTGTAGCAGTGTTTTGATGCAGACCTGCCGAAGGTTGGGTGTTGAGTGAGTAGATTTGACATAATTAGATATTGTGATAAGAGAAGTTCTCATGTACCAACGATAGAAAACATTTAAAAATTCAGAACCAAGTTTTGAGAACAAGAAATAAAGGAAATCTAACATCCCACCAACCTAAATAAGTTTAGGAGGTCGGGTGTGTTACATAAAATTACCTATTACTCCACTTATTTTTTCAATTATAATAATTTAAGGCATTTTAAAATAAGTTAAAACTCTTAATAACAAAATTTTATTCTCAAAATTTTAATCAATCTAATAAAATTATAACTTTCAATTCATACAAAATTAAAATTCTGGAAAAGTTTAAAAAAAAAATAAAAAAAATTATCTATTTATTAAAATATAAATAATTTTCATAACCTTTTGCTATCCTGAGTGACAATGAGGAGTTTTTAGACTATGCAAGCTAAACATTTGCCTCGTTTGCATTAGCAACCAAAATTTTCCTCTACGGCCAACTCATTGGTTAAAACTACGCTCAAAAAACATGCCCATGAATGGAAGAGGATTGTGTTCGACTGCAAATTTTTTTCCACTCTCCAAGTCATTGCATGAAAAAATAGAGAAAACAGAAGCCCAACATCTACACGAAAAGACGCAACGTGTATCTCTCACTTCACATGGAAGGGTGGAGTTGCCAGCTCTCAAGAGGGCCACGTTGACAAGATATCCCACCCTTTTGGAAAATCTGCAAAGTTCGTTGGTGTATATAATCTGGGAAAATTTTCCACCCATTTTGGAAAATATGCAAAAGTTCATTGATGTGGATGGGTGATGTACAAGTGTCAAATAATTGACTATAGCCTACATTACAACGCTATGGGTTGGTGAGATTGTTTAGGTCATGTGATATAAATTTATTAATATTATTAAATAACAATAAAATATTTATTGATTAAAAATATTTTATTAATTTAATTAATTATGATTATTTTTAATTATTAATATGTATATTATAAATATTGAAGTGTGGTAGTGATGTTGATGATAATGATGGTAGTTAATGTATATTAAGATTAAATTTGATTTATTGAACTTTAAGAAAAGTTAAGAATTATTTTTTAAAATTTTATTTATCAATTGAAAAAACTTTAATTTTTTTTTGTTAGTTTGCATCTATAAATCAGTATCTGAATGAACGAGAATGGAATATTGAGAGAAGGGTCCGGTGACTAACCGCTGGGGTTCCCAAGCTCCCCGACCACCATGAATACGATGACCCCATTTTTAGTAATTAACAATGCACCGATTGATTGTAAACAGATCAACGCTCATCTCTTGAAGTAGAGATATGAAGGACGTGATGCATTTTTATAAGCGTGTTTCAAGAAAAATTAAGACAGCGAAGAAAGTAGAAGATGTGGGGTGGTCATTGGGTACGTTGTTCCGTGTAGGCATCTATCTCATATTACTGTAAGCTTCAAAATAAAAAATAAATAGCAGAGTCATACAACGTAATCTAAGAATACAAGCAATATAGGAAGAAGCTACATGACACCTGGACTGCTGGAAGGATAGACGACAACAACAAAGGTGGCTTGGATCATTCTTCCGTATTATAATAATATCGTTTATAATGATATTCAAACGTTTTCTAAAGTCCCTTTGACTGATGGCCTACACAAAATATTGAATGTTATATCCCTTCACTTGGAGAGATAATAAGATGTAAAAGATCTATGGATGTTATATCCAAATTTTGAAACGTTCAATGTTTAGTTTAGAGTAGATATTTTACATCTTTCTTTTCTCCCTCACAAATTCATAAAATATTGAATGTTATATCTTTTCATTTGTAGAGATAATAAGATGTTGTAAAAGGTTTTTGGATAAGAATTGTGTGGAAATTTTGAAATGTTCAAAGTTTAGAGTGAACATTTTACATCTTTTTTTTGTTTCTCACAAAATATTGAATGTTATATTTATTCACTTGGAGAGATAATAAAATGTTGTAAAAGATTTCTGGATAAGAATTGTGTGGAAATTTTGAAACTTTCAATGTTTAGAGTGGACATTTTACATCTTTCTTTTGTTCCTAACAAAATATTGAATGTTATATCTCTTCACTTGGAGAGATAATAAAATGTTGTAAAAAAATTCTGGATAAGAATTGTGTAGAAATTTTGAAACTTTCAATGTTTAGAGTGAACATTTTACATCTTTCTTTTGTTCCTCACAATATATTGAATGTTATATCTCTTCACTTGGAGAGATACTAAGATGTTGTAAAAGATTTCTGGATAAGAATTGTATAGAAATTTTGAAAAGTTCAATATTTAGAGTAGACATTTTACATTTTTCTTTTGTTCTTCATGATAGATAGAGTATTCACTTTAAATATTGAATCTTTCAAAAACTCCACACAATTCTTATCCATAAGTCTTTTACAACATTATAACTAACCATATAAAAACTGCATTCTCAAATACTAAGATTTTATCCTTATCAAATAATAAGATTTTATCCCTTTAAATATAAAGAAAAGATTAGTTGAATGCATAAATATATTCTTGATTGAAGAGTTGGATCGATCAGATCGATATGCGACAATATTGCAGCCACAATCGACGTGAAAATAGTTCTCGTGAAGAAATGTGTAAAGGATAAATATAAGGAATTAATCTTAATCAATAAATTATTGTAAATGGCCGACTTCCTAAGAAGCGCGTCGACAGTGCACCACGACACGAATACTATGTTTATAAATGATAGAGTCGTGCAGTATTGTAAAGCACCAGTTATTAATAATCAAATATATATTTTCTATTAAATTATGTTGCTTCTCTTCCAATGGTATTGCAACTTGTTTGAATCATATTACTATTCCATAAGTATGCAATTATTATAAATGATTAAATTGAATATTATAAATGATTAAGTTGAAAATATTTAATAATGATTAAGTTGATCAATTTGAAAATCTTTAATAATTATTAAATTGAATTTTTTTTGGTTAAACAATAACAAGTTCGTTCACCAAATTCACTAATGATCCTTGAATTGATACATGGCCTTTGTCATATAATGTGACGTGATCCCTCTTCCACAAATCCAAATGAATCTCTCTTTACCTATATTTTTTTATGAGGAGAGGAAGGTAGTTAGTTAAAACAAGATGTATGTTTGTCAAATTACCAAGGAAACAAACAAATCCAAATGAATATTTTTTTTAATGAGGAAGGTAGTTAGTTAAAACAAGATGTATGTATGTATATCAAATTAAAAATAAACAAACAAAGAAAGCATAATACTTATACTAAACATGTAGATATTGAACCACCGGAAAGACTATACTCAAGATCTCCATTTAACATGTTTTTGTAAATTAAAATTTATTCTCTTTTCTCAAAATAAAAAATAAAAGCTAATGAGCTGGGGAGGTTGTTATAATGAATTGAAGACACCAATTTAATATCATTCTTAAATCCAACCCCATAAAAAATAAAAGCTAATGAGCCGGAAGAGGTTGTTATAATGAATCGAAGACACCAACTCGATATCATTCTTAAATCCAGCCTCACTTTGAAAGGACCTTTGTTTTGTTCTTTAATAGCTACCATTTCATCTACATACAGAGAGATTCAAAGAACATAATATTATTCATTATTTCGAAATGAATAGAGGCACAAATACTTTAATATGAAAATAGAAATGACAATTCAAAATGAATAGATGCACAAATACTTTAATATGAAAATAGAAATCACAATTCATCTATGTGAAAATAAAAATGACAATTCATTGAAGTTGTACAAAAAAGTGTTTTAACTCTATAATATTATACCTTGTCATAACATACTAAATCAATCTCATGAGCGTCAAAGTAGTTATTGGTACAAACATCATAAATTCTTGACATGAAAACCATCTAACTCCTTTGGGTTTGGGAGTGCCACCACTATCCAAGGAGCTTGCTCTCTAAGAAATGAGTGAAAGAATCAATTCATAAATCAAACATAGAATATAATAGCGATAAGCATATTGAACTAATGCCTATGTGGGAACACACACATTAAAGGAACAAGCAATGTGAAAGTATCAGAGGGTTTTCTTAATTTGATTTCCTAATCAACTCTTTTCTTTTACATCAATGCATAAAAACTCACGCCAAGAATGGTTAGTGTCATGGTTTAAAACAAAGGTAGAAGATGTATACATGGCTTCGAGGAACGCTTAACACTAGAGTTGGAAGCCCTTATAGATTTGCAAATGAGGGAGCTCCATAACCACATGCACCTGCAAGATGTATAAAAGAAAAATCCTAATTTCAAAGAATGCAAAGTACATAAGGAAGATGAAAGAGGAATTAATTTATTATGTTTTTTTTTGGTGAGTAATAATATTACCCATGGTGTCAAGCGCATCAAAATTAATTCCATCCATCCATCATTGGCGTGTAAGAAAACAAAACATGCATTATTATTAATTGATCCAATACCTTATCATTGTTTGCAATATGCAATCGAATAATTTATGAAAAGTGGTCATAACAACAAAATGAAACACCAACCACCTCTCTGCATAAGAAATAGGTGTACCAGGAGATATGGTGATAAGCTAAATGTAAAAAATTAATAGTGAAGAAGTAAATGTTAAATGTTAATTATCTTATTTGCATTTGCAAAAGTATACTCTATGACAATTAATAAGTCACGATAGTAATTTCTTAACGACGACAAGAATATGCCAACATCTTTAATTCAAAGCAATAAGATTAAGGATTGTAATCAAAAGAGTGATTAATACATCGATTGTCAATAGGAGGACACCTATCGACGTAACCAGTTGATAACTAGGAACATATTTATGTTTCATGGTGGTTGGAGAATCCCTTGTTCATGACTCTGCGAGTGTGAAGTTTCATTTCAATGAGTTGCATGAACTATGTTCATTGTGTGGCTACAATCCTATGTTACTCCGGGTGAGTGTGAACTTTTCGGCAAACTGTCCAAATTCATGGTGTAGCTACTGATATTTGAACCTAGGTCTCCACCACGACTAGGTTGTCTGAGGACTCTTTGTGAAGGGTTTTTCTAGGGTTCCTTAGCGTTGTAATCAAACTGAGACCATCTACAAACCCCTAACTAATACAGGGTTGTGCATTGTCAAACGACTCACTCAGTGGGTGTAATATTCCAGATATAAAAAGTATGCAGACATAAATAAAATGCTAGAAATGGCAGATAAACAACAATATAACCAGAATAACACCACAATAATACTGAAATGATAACAGAATAACACTAGAAAGAGCACTTTGATTACTGAGAGCAATGTTCGTAGGCCTCTTCGAGGGGGCAACCTCCAGTCGAGCAGAGCTCTATTGCAATAATATCCAAGCTAGGGTTTTCATACCCTCGACTCCTATTTATACTAAATATGTCTATCAAAAGCACCATCTAGAGGAAGATCCTTCTAGAAGCGAAAGCTTCTATTAGGTCTTCTTACATTCGACTTATTCTACTTTATTACAAGGCCCTATTAATATTGACCTTTATTACATCTGAATATATTATTCTACCTACATGAGAGTTAGGTCCCTAACATGTCCTCCCCCTTAAAAACAGCCTCGTCCTTAAGGCTTGAGATGTGGAAATTGTTGCAGAATGGTAGTTGGTTCCCAAGTGGCATCTACTGGAGTTGTATCTTTCCACTAGACTAACACTTCCTTTATGGTTCGCTGATGCAGGCAATGCTCACACTGGTCCAAAATTGTTTGTGGTTGTTTCCAAATAGATCCTTCTTCTTCCAACTTGGGAAGGTTGCTCTGAACTTGGCACTTAGTTCCAATCACATTCTTTAAGCATGAAACATGAAAAATAGGATGTAGCTTAGAATGACTGGGAAAAGCTAATTGATAGGCCACCTGTCCCACACACTTGAGAACAGTATAAGGACCATAAAATTTGGGCGCCATCTTTTGACAATGCTCAGCCTTGAGGAAATTTTTCTTGTAAGGTTGCACTCGAAGAAACAACCGATCCCCTTCTGCAAATTGACGTTAATAACAACCTTGATCTGCTTGTTGCTTCATGCAATTCTGTTCCATGACCAAATTCTCTTTGAGGGCACGTAGAATAGCCTCTTGAATTGTAAGTGTTTGGTCAACCGCCTAGACCTTCGAGACACTTGGTAAGTATGAGAGAATTGAAGGTGGCTTTTGTCCATATACCGCTTCAAAATGAGTCATGCGGGTAGTTGTATGGTATGAAGTGTTGTACCACCATTCAGCTAGGGGTAACCATTGAGCCCACTGATTTTTCTTTTTTGATGCAAAACACCTCAAATATGTTTCCAAGCACTTGTTGACAACTTCAGTTTGACCATCAGTCTGGGGATGATAAGTTGTGCTGAGATGCAATTGGGTTCCTTGTAGCTTGAATAGTTCTTGCCAAAATTGTTGGTGAAAGTTGGATTGCGATCAGAAACAATAGAATGTGGCATGCCATGAAGCTTGAAGACCTGATCCATGAAAAGTTGAGCCAGAGTGGATGTTGTAAATGGGTTTTAGTCATATAAGTTCAGAGGCTTTGGCCCCACCTCTTAGTATCCATCGAGATAACTCTAGATATTAGCAAGGCATCTATAGCACTAGCTTGGTTTTCAGACAATGTAAATTACTATTTTCTGTTCTCTTAAGATCCAAAGGACAACACAAAGTAATCTTATGTTGTTGATGTGGTTTTCCCAATGACAGAACGACAACACATTTTTGTAAATCTCTCTGTTTTAATTAAATAGAATGATGCATGAACAACTTACAAAAAAATTAACTGAAATAAAAAAAAGTCTTTCCAACTTAAAACTAGTGTGGATCCATCTTAGTTTTGGATCTATCAAGAGGGATCAAGTTCCTTGACATTTAAATTGTTCTTAGAGTAAAAAATTTCCACCTTTAGGGATTTGAATCTTCTCCACATTTGTTAGATATCATATTAAGATGGATAAATGCTAGTTGATATTCCAATAGGGATTTGGAGATTTTCTTTTTGGAGTTGGAGAATAATTTTCCTTCGAGCATGAATATGCTACATAACCATGGTCAAACAAAAGGCTTCAATGAAAGGCAAGATAGATAAATGGATCATTATATAATTTTTATATAGAGTGTTGTTACGAAGAAGATGGAAATGTGGTTGCGCGTGGTAACGATGACCCCTTCCAGAACCAGATAGCTGGGAGGGACATAGTGCAACTAAAAAATAACATCATCCCCAAGGGATTAGTTCTATTGGAGAAGTTGTTTGATGAAAATGATGTAGCTAGAAATCCAAAGATCATTGCAAATGATGAGGATGTCGAGGATTGCAACATCGAAACCCAGGAGAATCCAAGGATAATCAATTTGTCAAAGACGCTTAGTCTGGAGATCAAGCAGAACTACATCAAACTCATGAAAGACTTTCCTGACGTTTTTGCCTGGATTTATGAGGAATTGAAAGTCTATGACACTAGAGTGATTCAACATGTCATTCCTCTCAAAGAAGATCAAAAACATTTTAAGAAAAATCTAAGACAGATAAATCCCCTGCTGTTGCCGCTAATTGAAAAGGAGGTAAAGAAACTTTTTGAAGCCAAAATTACTGTTTCTTTAAGATTTTCGAAAAGGGTTGCCAACCTGGTGCCTGTAAGGAAACAGAGCAGTGAAATAACGTTGTGTGTGGATTTTCGGAACTTGAATAGAGTATCCCTCAAGTAAAACTACCCGATCCCTAATATGGACTACATCCTACAGAAGGTAGTGGGATCCCAGAAGATGTCTATGCTGGACGATTTTTCAGGCTACAATCAGATCATGGTACACCTAGATAGATCATGGTACACTTATATATTGCATTCTCGCATTATTTCTTACGTGCCCAACAATTCAATCAAAGACATCATGACTCAGCCTAGCCCTTAGGGGAGAAGAGGTAAGTGGATTGCAGTCATGTTGGAATACGACCTCAAAATCAAGACCACAAAGTTGGTTAAGGATCAGGGGCTCACAAAATTGGTGGTGTAGTCGAACTGTGACATTCTGGGAATAAAATTCATTGTTGATTTGTCAGAGAACCCTCAAGAAGAAGCAGCCCCACAGGTGTCTCAGAAATTCATCGATTCACCTTGGTATACGGACATCGTTTATGTGTTGAAGAATATGCAAGATCCTCCAGGGTTAAGTAAGACCAAGGCCATGTTTTTAAGGTTGAAGGTTTCTAAGTTTTGCATCTTAGACAACTCTCTGTATTGGAAAGATTTGGGAGGGATATTTTTGAGTTTCTTACTAGAATATGACGCAGAACACGCTATCAGGGAATCTACAAAGGCAACTGCGGAGGGCATCACTACTGGAAAACCACCGCGCATAAAATTTTGAGGGAGGGTTATTATTGGCCCAACATTTTCGTAGGTCTGTACAAGTAAGTTTCAAGTTGCACGAGTTCCAGATATTCGATGGAAGGAGAAAGCTATAACCCCTACCGTCAAAACCAATCTCTCTCGAAGCATCGTTCATGCAATGGGGCCTAGATTTTATAAGAGAGATTCATCCACCATCCTCGGTGCAACACAAATGGACACTTACGACTACAGATTAGTTCACCAAATGGATCAAAGTAGTCCCAATGAGGCAGGCTAACGACATGGTCATCATTCAGTTTCTGGAGACCAACATTTTGTCTAGATTCGGGTGTCCTATCAAGATCATCACGGATAACGCAACAACATTTTAGTCCAATAAAATGGAGAAGTTTTGTAATGATTACAATATAACCCTGGGACATTCTACGACGTATTACCCACAAGGTAACGGGTTAGAGGAATCATCAAATAAAAGGTTAACCAATATTATTAAGAGGCTCCTGCAAGACAATAAGAAGGCCTGACACAAGAAGCTTATCTACGCGTTGTGGGATGACACGATCACTACCAAAAAGTCCATCTCTACGTCACCATTCCAAATTGTATATGGCGCAGATGCAGTTTTCCCTACCTCGTTGGGATTTCCCATCAGGAAGTTGTTGCAAGAGCAAGAGGCTGAGATGGACGACGCTCAAAGGAGGATAAATCAGCTAATTCACATGAAGGAGATGAGGGAGCAGTTTTTCAACCGATCATAGCTTCACTAAGACAAGATGAAGAAACTTTTCGACAAACATTCTAAGAAGGAGGATTTCAAGGTGGATGATCTGGTGCTAAAGTGGTATGCAAGGAACGAAGACAAGGGAAAGCATGGAAAATTCAATCATATTTGGATGGGACCTTTCAGAATCGTCGCATACCACGGAAGCAATGCATATCTTCTAACAGAGCTTAACAAAGAGCTCAATGGATGGGGGCCTACAAATGGTAGGTTCCTCAAACACTATCTGGTCTAGTAAGGTCTATTTAGTTTTTCCATGTCATTGTAAATAACCATTTCAATTTTTTCTTTCAAATAAGGCGTTTTGAGTCAGTATATTAGAAAAAAATTGAATCCCGAAGTGAAGGCCCTAAGTTGATGCTGAGTTTGGTCATAACTATGTCAAGAAGGTCTAGGGTGTGTTTTTTCTGTTGTTTCAGAGTCTGCAATTCAATAAGACCCAATGGTCAGGCACCTGGTCTGCTATTCTTTGCCACCTCACTAGGAGGATAGCATCCCCGTTGGAGCCAACTATTAGCACCATCATCTTTTCACTTTGAATCGGTCTTAGTCGAGTCATGGTATGTGTGTCAAAGCGTGTGAGGTCAAGTACCAAAAAATGAATGGGTCGAAGTCAGAAAGTGGTCGGTTTGACCCTTGGAATCGAGAAGGGATTTCAGAACCAAACATGTGTAAATGATAAAGGTATTTTCCCAAAAGGTCTGGTCCTGTTAGAAGAGGGGGTTTTACATGCCAAAGGTCGAAGAAAGTTATTAAATAAGGGTCACGTCGACAAATATAACGACCATCATCAACTCATTATGAAGTCGGAAAGGATAAGAAATCATGACGCTCATATCACGTATACTTTGCAACTCTTATCATACGTACTTCTCACACTCTGAAGTGTACTCATCGCGCAGATGTGTTACGCAAATATTCGGCCCGCTTCAAAACTTCTCATCACCATGGATTCAATGTCCGTTGTCATGATTCCATCCGTTACCCATCCAGTTATAAATGCCAATCGCTCATCATGTATTCTATTTTCCAACTGAGATTATGCGTCATCTGTAACTTTGTCCGCAAGCCTTGAGTTTCTCATTGTGGCAAAGCCGATTTCCATCAGCCGCATCACAAACCAGGTTGGGAAATACCACCATGTTCAGTCCATATTAAATCTACCGTGCACACAGAACAAACACGCATTTCACCATGGTGACATCCCATAACATAAAGAAAGGGGCGCGAAAGGGCAGAACTGTGGGATCCGAACCTCAAAACTTGGCATTGGTAAATGAAGACCCGAATGTCAGAGCATATTTCGAACAACTCGGGTGCATGCGCTATTGCAAGAAAATCCAAGGATACAATGTGAAACTGGCAGAACAGTTCGCGCTCAGATTCGATGAGTTTCGCGCGGTGATTGCAGGAATCACATTCCAGGTGACGGAGGAAACTCTGTCAGCCATGAAAAAGATCCCTCTGTGCAGTGAAAGGTGGTCTAAAGGCATGCCTCTGAACGCGCTATGCTATGAGGAATTCATCAAGCCAAACTGTTTAAATGGGAAAGTTGAAACGAGCATTCCAAGTCAATATCTACTGGAGCCTTTTCGGAAACTCTTGATGGTAATTAAAAAATATTTCACCTGTGAAAGAAGGTCTGACAGAATACACCCACATCGCAATAGGTTGTTGATGCATTTCACAGGAAGGATACCGTTGAACCTATCTTTCTTCTTGCACCAAAGCCTCTGAGGAATGGCAGACAACGTCCAAGCTGAAGCAAACCAACCGAAGAAGAACTTATCTCATATCTCACTAATCAAATTGTTGATAGTTGAGCAATTAAGGCAATTAGGCAGGAGCTAGAATTCGTTTCTAATTGCAAAAAACATTCCCAGGGACCCCAAAGGAGATTCCCCTCTACCCATGGGAAAAGAAACATCACACAATGCAAAGGAGGAAATAGGAAGGGTTGCGGAGAAAGAAAAGACATTGGAAACATATTACCCCCAACAGTTAATACCCCAGAAAAGAGGTAGACCAAGGAAGAACAGAGAGACCGGGAAGGCCCAAGCCCCAAATGAGTCGCGCCAGAAATCAATCGCTGAGGAATTACTCATGCATACTATTCAACTGGAATCTATCGAAGTTCCAAAGAGAGAAATATGCACCAGGCGAAGAAGGTCGGACGTTGAAGACATGGATATTCGTGAGCCATCGTAGCAGCTAAATCAAGCACAACTCGTTTTTGTTGAGTTGTACCAGGAGAACATGGAGTTGAGGAAGCAATTAGCAGAAAAGATCGTCGATACATCAACATCAAAGGGTCAAGAAGGGAATGTGACTTAGGCAGCTCAGAGAAGTGCAAGACATAATCATTTACCTATGTGAGGCACAAAGAATGCAAGAGGAGAGAATTGTAGAGCACTTCGGGGAATGTGGACTGGCCACGGAAAACGTCTACGTAGCTCTAGCCAATGAGAAAATGAAGCTGAAAGGGAACGCGGTTTTGCGAAGACAAGTAAAGAATCTGGAAAGGCGCAACTAATCTCTCAGGAAAATGCTTCGAATATCAAGACTGCGGACAAGGCCGACAACTTAATTGATCAACCCCGTTTTGTTTTTTCGAATGCGATGTGAGATTTTTTCTCCCCATGTCTTGTTTTCTGTCGGGGAGAAGGAACTTTGACAAGTACCCGTGCAATGGAAATAAGTCGTGCGAATGTTGGGAACCCACCTATCACGAAAGGACAAGTGTAGGATGAGCACACAATAGTTTTGGAGAAGAGTGTTGTCCCTTGACTAGTGTTGTCATCTTGGAAACATTGGTGACAGTTCACAGTTACTCGCCACATGCACACCTCAAAAAATGGTTGTGCAACAACAATCGAAGTCATTACACTGGATGGTGGGAGTCTGGCAAAGCACTTGATCGTCTCGATAATCTACCAAAAGAAAAGAACTGATGTGTAATTTCTTAACGATGAAATCTTGTTGATGACCGAACTCTCATGGTAAAGGCGTCGATTATTGTATGATTGGGCACGATTGAGTTTCTATTCTTAGTAAAGTGTCATCTAAAGGATCATCTGGTAGAGAATAATCAAAGCCTAATTTCTAGGGATAGTAGTTGGGGGTTAGGGCAGCCCAAGTAGCACATCCTTTTCTATATATTGCATCTTTTCATTGTAAGCGAGGATGGTTGGCAAAGGAATGTAGACAGTGACTGTTGAATGTAATTTTTTGAACCTGACTGAAGTTTATTGCGAAGGTCCTCAGATTTTGATGAAAATATTCTAATGGTAGTGGTGTTAAGAACCAAATATCAATATAGCATAGAAAAACCTCAGAAAAAGTACTCAACACCTTGAAAAAGAGATAATTTCAGATAATAAGCCTCTTTGAGGGGGCAACCTCCTTTTAGCCCACTTAAATGTTCAAGTACAAGATGATTCAAAATGAAAATGTCTCCTTGGTGTATATAGGAGACTAGGAGGTATAATTACAACTAATGGCCCAATAAAATAAAATAAATAAAATAACATAAATAAAAGCCGACATAAATAAAATAACATTACTAATATAATATGCCCCAATTAAGGGGTAATGAGCCAATATTAGGGCTTAAGATGCCCCTCCCCTTGAGACAAGTGTTGTCTGCAACGCTTGAGTAACTCTGGATGCTTCTGTATAAAAGACTCATCTTCCCAAGTGGAATCTTCAGCCAGTAGTTTCCTCCATTTAATGAGATACTCTGAAATGGATCTATTCCTCAATTGGTGAATTCTTGTGTCAGTGATGGCTTCAGGATCCAATGTGATTTTTCCTTTCTCGTCAAGTTCTGGCAATATAGTTTGAACTGGGATCTTGTCGCCTATAACCTTCTTTAAGCATGAAACAAGGAAAACTGGGTGTACTCGTGAAGATGCATGCAGCTCCAATTTGTATGCCATAGTACCAATCTTTTGCAACACCTTATAAGGGCCATAGTACTTTGGTGATAATTTATTATATTTCTTAGCTTGCTTGAGGGACATCTGTTTATATGGTTGTAGTCTTAAAAATACCGAATCCCCTACTTCAAAAATTCTTTCACTACGATATTGATCTACTTGTTGTTTCATGCTATTCTATGCCATGGTCAGGTTGTCCTTTAAGATTTGGAGAACTTGTTGTTGATTCTCGATCTGATCTTCTACTGCTTGAACCTTAGATTTTTCTTTTAGAGAAGAAGTGATGGAAGGAGGGTGGTATCCATAAAGTGCCAAAAATGGTGTCATTTTTGTTGCAGTATGAAAGGAAGTGTTATACCACCATTCTGCCAAGGGTAACCATTTGAACC
>ML804956.1:112135-124590 GCA_009831015.1 Picea engelmannii | reverse complement strand
TGAAAATGTCTCCTTGGTATATATAGGAGACTAGGAGGTATAATTACAACTAATGGCCTAAAGCCGACATAAATAAAATAACATTACTAATATAATATGCCTCAATTAAGGGGTAATGAGCCAATATTAGGGATTAACAAGTGGTTTGATGTATTGTGTCATCTCTTATGTATGTGCTTCATGTGTTCTTCATATTCATGTCTGTATATTGTCTAAATCAGAATGTTTTTACAAGTCTAGAATTTACCGCGTTGTGCTCTAGATTTCGCCATTTAGACGATTGCGTTTTCGTTAAGTGAATTCAGAATTCATCTCCAACGGTGCTCTGAGTTTCTTTATGTGTTCTTCTCTGATCACACACAACGAATTTGAACTGAAAGACCGTTGCCTACTTAGCCTTTATCCTCTCAACTTTTAGTTACCAAGTCATTTGCTTCTCTCGTTTTCTGGAATTTGACTCCATGGCCCAAGGTCTTGCACCCTCTTTCCAATAGAACCAGAAATATTGTAAGAACGTGTTAAATCTAGCTGACATTTCAAAGCCATAACCTGTATAGAGACGAAGTCTCAGAGAGAGCCCTCTCTGGGTTGGAAAGGCTAGTTTCTGACCTTAAAGTTGGTTTGTAGGTTACCTCTGTCATTCGTTTTCTTAGCCGAACGAGTTCATAGAGTGTTAACAGTGCCGAAGGTTAGGTGTTAAGTGAGTAGATTTAATGTTGTTAGATATTGTGATAAGAGAAGTTCTCATGTACGCCACAATATAAAATTACATATTGCTCCACTTATTCTTTCCAATTATAATAATTTAAGACATTTTAAAATAAGTTAAAACTCTTAAAAACAAAATTTTATTATCAAAATTTTAATCAATCAAATAAAAATAAAATTGTAAATTCCAATTCATAAATTCATGAAAAAATTCCAAAAAAATCCAAAAAAAATTAAATTTATCTACTTATAAAATATATATAAAAAAAATCATAATCTTTTGCTATATTCAGTATCACTGAAATCTTTACACTATGCTTAAACTCATTTGCATTGCCAACCGAAATTTTCCTCTGCAGCCGACTCCAACATTGGTTAAAACTACGCTAAAAAAAACATGCCCACATGCCCATGAATGGAAGAGGATTGTGTTCGATTGCAAACTTTTATGCACTCTCCAAGTCATTGGATGAAAAAGTAGAGAAACAGAAGCCGAACATCTACACGAAAAGAAGACTCAACGTGTAGAGATTAATGGCAGTACTAATGCTCTCACTTCACATGGAAGGGTAGAGTTGCCAGCTCTCAAGAGGGCCACGTTGACAATATATCCGACCCTTTTGCAAAATCTGCAAAGTCCGTTGGTGTATATAATCTGGGAAAATATTCCACCCATTTTGGAATATATGCAAAAGTTCATTGATGTGCATGGGTAGTGTACAAGTGTCAAATAATGGACTAAAGCCTACATTACAATGCTATGGGTAGGTTAGGTTGTTTAGGCCATGTGATATAAATTTATTATTATTATTAAATAATAATAAAATATTTATTAATTAAAAATATTTTATTTATTTATAATTATATTAATATGTGTTTTATAAATATTGTATTGTGGTAGTGATGATGAGAATAATGATGTAGTTAATGTATATTAAAATTAAATTTGTTTTATTGAATTTTAAGAAAGGTTAAGATTTTTTTTTTTTAAATTAGAAAAAAATTAAAAATTAAAAAAAAAAAATATTTTTTTAAGATTTTGTTTTTTTTGGATATAAGGGGTATGATAATGGTCTAAGATCCAAAGGTATTTGTCAAGAGTGGAAGTCTACCTCCATAAGTATCACCAACATGTTATTTAAAATGATTTGGTTTTGTTTGAATAATGGTGATGAGTCAACCCATATTAATGTAGAATACTAAACAATGAATTAAGATAAAATTATCACTCTTATTACTTTATAATAATTAAAACTAACATAAATTAATAACTCTATAATTAAAAAGAAGAATAGTTTTTTAAAGTACAATTTTTTATCAAACATAACAACAATAAGAACAATGATTTCATCATATGAATCTAAAAAAATAAAAAAATTTACTCTATTTTTAATTTATATGTTATTTAAAAAAAAAAAAAAAACATAGCCTTCTAAAACTCCAAAAGTAATTTTCTTAATTATTAATCTAAAATAGATCACAAGATTTTCATTTCCATTTATTTTGGTAGGAAAACTTTGCATGGAAATGTCAAAAATATTTCTCATAAAATCAGCATTTTTGGTAGGAAAACTTTGCATGGAAATGTAAGAGATGTTTCTCATAAGTGTTGAAATTTATTCCTCAATCAAACATAGTAAACATTTATTATAAACAAACATTTTGACAATTTTCAAAAATGTTTGAATAGTATTATATAAACAACGTTTTTTAAAATTTTAACCATATTTATTTCCTGTTTTATATAAACATATTTTTATGACGTAGTTACTAAATCCATTCTAAATCAATTCAATTTAATTTCAATTTAACATTTAAAAGTCCTAGATCGAGATATTTTTCGTTTTTATCTTCAAAAATCTATTTTGTAACCTCGGAAGGTTGACCAAGAAGAGAGACTCACGGCTGTGAGTGTTTTGCAGCTCACCCAACTAGTTTCTGTGCCTTTCAATCGAGGAATGATTTTATGGTTTTTGAGCATATCAATCCATTCAAGACAAGATCTCTCCGTGTTCCGAAACCCCAAAAAGCCATACTCCTTGCTCTTGTTCATGCTGCTCACACCATTCTGCACATTCCTGTTCAATATCCTGTCAACAGATGACCACCATTGTGCCCCCAATTCTTCAAGCCTGCTCTCCAGAAGCCCCTTCTCCTTCACGATCTGCTCCCACACACTGCTCTTATTCTTCATCTCCTCTGCCATGGAGAACCCACGTCCGTCATAATCAGCAGGCTCCACCTCCAGCTTCTCTGCAAGCACCATCCACAGGCTTTTCCATCTGAACACATCCCCGTTGGTCACATTAAACGTCTGGTTCTTCCCATTCGCTTCAACGCACGCCCATATCTGCTGCTCTGCAATGAGTTCCGAATCCGAAGCGTCCGTAAGCCCCTCCCATGTGACCGAATTCCCCGGGAATCTGAASTGCGAGCCCTCCTTCTTGCAGATCGCAGMGTAAACTGCGAGAGAAACGAGGAGATTCATGGAAGASTCACTGAAGGGAGAGAAGCCCAATAATATGACAGCAGGACGATGGATCGACCAGCTGATCTTAATATCACTCTGTCCTAATTTTGCAGACAATACGTCCTCCAACTTATAGTAGCTCAAATTCGTGCCATTATTCAGCCTGGGAAGCCTCTCGTGAAACGGAGACTCGTCGGGATGAGTAATCATATCCATGGCGGAGATATCATGAGAGCCCAGATAATGTTCTGATCCCGTTTGCACACACACATGTTCCAGATTGGGGGCATTGGGAATAAGAGAATCCAAGACATTTGCAAGCATTTTACAGTCCTGTTCGGCCGGTATTCGTGATCACCCAGAAGAGATGCGTAACATGGGTGAGAACCGAGATGCGTAACAAGCTCACTTAAGTGGCTCAAGCCTTAAGCCTTTAGATGAACCTAATGTGATTTAAACTCTTTTCAACAAATCCAAATGAATTCTACTTTTACCTATACTTTTTTTTAATGAGGAATCCAAATGAATTCTACTTTTACCTATACTTTTTTATGAGGAAAGTAGTTAGTTAATGTAAAATTTCAATCCCACCCAGTTTCAAGTCTTGCTGATTTTTATGACAGCCAAATAAACTCAATATGTAAACAAAAATTTAGAGGAAAACCAGTGAGAGGGAGATTTTTATTATTCAGAGCTTCGGAGAAAAAATATTTTACACCAGATTCATCTTCATAAAATTACACAAACTTATCTCAGAATTTCTTCAGTAAAACTCTTTCTGAGCAACCCCAAAATTGCTCCTTGATTTCTATGCCAGAAATCCATACAAGTGTACGACTATCACAACATTAATTGTTGTATGGACTGTCTTGAAATCTGTGCTTTTTTCTGAGTTGGCTGTATGAAAATTGTAGCAGAATCAACACCTTGAAATTTGTGCCTTTCACCTCGAACACTGTGCCCAGAAAACTGAACTGTACGACTCTCGATTTTTGTGCCAAAACTATACGGACCGTACGAAAATATGCCCAGAAATTTGTGTGAGCATTTGCCTCGATTTCTATGCAAGTAAAAACTTGTGTGGTAGCCTTCGAATGCGTGCCAAACTCCTCAGAACTCTTGTTGATATCCTCCTCGATTTATGTGCATATAAATGAATGGTACAACCTCTAGAAATCTGTAATGTATTGCCTCTAACTGTTGTTGTACTCTTATCTTGATTTTTGTGCTAGGAAACTACCTTGGAATGCGTGCCTTATCTCTGCAAATGGCCTCTTTCCTCAAGCTCGACCTCCTCTCTTCTTGCTCTCCCAAAAAATGAGTAACAACCCTAGAATGGGTGCTCCCTCCTACCCTAGTCGACCTCATGAAGTTAGGTGAAGAGTCTCTTAATCCAATGATGAAGATTCGAATAGATGAGTGGATGAGATTGAGTGTTCATTCACTCACCCCCTCACTTAAGTCGTAAAGTCACCTTTTAATTTATCTCTCACAAATTAAATGACTAGGGTCCACATTAGGCACTTTCTCACCCCTAGGTGCCTAGGTGATGAGAAACATTTGCCTAGATCATTTTTAATTATTTTAACAGTTAATACAATATGTATATTTGTTTAATCACATGTAAAGCACATGTAAAAGAAGATAGAAAAATACTCATACTAAATATGTAGGAAAGACTATACTAAAGACCTACATTCAACATGTTTTTGTAAACTAATATTTGCTCTCCTTTCTCAAAATAAAAAATATTCGTTTGAGGAACAAGCACTCAATTTGAAAGGTTGACTCACCTAACTATTTGAAATGCTTCATCTCGACTGCCTCTCGATATATACAGCTTCAATCATAATAATTGTAGGCCATGAAAGCACTTCCCCATCGATCTGGGTCATTGGTTCAAGGTCGAGAGCCAAAAATATTTTCGTGGGGAGATTTTAGTTAGAGCAACTTTCTTCGCATTTCCCTAATGA
Organism: Picea engelmannii; assembly: GCA_009831015.1. Taxonomy (NCBI): domain Eukaryota; kingdom Viridiplantae; phylum Streptophyta; class Pinopsida; order Pinales; family Pinaceae; genus Picea; species Picea engelmannii. Next base: position 119,439 of record ML804956.1, on the reverse strand, counting down.
CACTCTTTACACCACTTATAAGCATCTAAGGAGAGTAATGAATCTATCGATCTTCTGGAAGATCTCTCCAAGTGTGTCTCATTAAACAAATGAACATTGCCTCATGAAACAATGGAATAAGGAGATTAATCAATCGAGACGATCATGAGAAGCAAGGCACTTGTGCATTTAGTGTAGCCAAGTCTCATGTCTCATTATCAAGGCCTTCTCTGCAAAATAACAATTGAAATCAAAACTTTGGAAACAACATCAATGAGGTAAATCTATGAACACATTTGATCTTGTAATTGTTCTTTGTCCTCTATGCATTTTTTATTAGGAAGATTTTCATGTTTCTATTAGAATCCGCCTCATGTGCATTCTTCATTATGAATATTTCGACTAATGCAAACCATAAGTTATTATATTTGCAATCTGATTCGACTCAAACCATAAGTTATTATATTTGTAATCTGATTTTCAGTGCCTTTCAAACCACATAATAGTTGTGTGTTTGTTAATGCTACTTCAATAGTTATTGCAAGGTATCCTTTTCTGAAGAAGCTTTGATATTTCATAATAGCATGCATGTTTGTTAATGCTATGCTACTTCAATATCAGGTAGCCTTGTCCGAAGAAGCTATGATATTTCATAATAACATGTATGAATGGGATCCTTATTATTTTGGTCCATCTTAATAGGGACTCACACCACTAATTAAAAAATCATTATAAAAACACCATATGAATATGACTTCACCACAACATTAATTCACCCCTGCATAATATAAAATAAAATTAGTCCAATCCTTTATTATTTTGTAGCATGTGAATGACTGCACCACAACGTTAACTTGCCTCTACATAATATATTTAGTAAAATTAGAAATTAATCCAATTCAATTTTCAGTGACTCAAGACACATACTTAATCCAATTCGATTTTCAGTGACTTGCAAACCACATGATAACTGAGTGTTTGTTAATTCTACATCGATGAGTATTTGCTACCACGTAGCCTTGTTTTAGTGGAGGCAGTTCAAAATTATGGGTTCATAAAGACTAATTTATTTGCACTTGATACTTCTATGTACAATTGTGCCATGCATGGTGGTGGAAATTCTGACATTTTGTATAATCTCCCGAGGTGTCAGTGCTTGATGTTTTTTTGCACACTTGTGTCATGCATGGTAGTACCAATAGTTGTGGTAGTGGTACACCCTCATTCATCTTGTACGAGATAATTGTTGGAATTGTTCTTTGCGTGGGTTGTAAGACCCAAGGTTTGGTTTATCTAAGACCAACAAAACCCACCAAATACCATCCCTTTTGACATCGCCTGCTTGCGTAGATGAAGTATCACCCGAGGTATCTATGGGGACTGCAAGAACCAGGTTTCTGCATTTTGGTTTATTCTTCCTTATTATGTTGTGTGCATAACTTTGTTCTGTTTAGTTATTATCTTACTCATGATTCAGATTCTCATACTTATCATATTCTAGATTACTGTATAGAATTTTTATTGTCACAGTCATGAATCATTGCACCATACTTAACTATCATATGAAGCTATTCTATGATGAATGCAAATAATATTCATAATCAAACATAGAAAAACATATGACACATGATTATGTAACATATCTTTATCATTCCTTTATTCCTCCTTCACAACCATCGATTTCTACATTCAAGGAATTTGGAACTCAATATCAATTGACAATTACCAAACTATAACATAACATAATCTATCATAACCAAACTTCATCAAAATAATACCTAGCTGAACCAACCCCTAATCTCCCAACCCATTACATATTTATATCAAAATCTAGGGATAAAAACTATAATCTATTCATCCCAAAAATATCCCATTACAATGCATGGCCAGCTCAATTAACTGTCTATTTGACGCGTTTCTTTTGATTTTCATCCTTCATGTTGATTTTATGCTATTCTTCTATTTATGGAATGTCAGGCTGTCATTGTATTGCTATGCTTTATTTCATTTCTTTATTCTTTTGATTTTATTCTTCGAGTTGTGCATTGTCTTCCTTTTTTGCACTTTCCTGCTAGATGCGCCTTAGCTTTGCACTCTCTAGCTTTCCTTCTTCTTTCATGCACTTTTCATATACTTAGTATTTTTCCTCAAAATTTTATCAAAACTACAAAAAATGTTTTTAAGACTACCTGTCCAACATGCTCCCAACACTCATCTATGGCTCATCCCAAGCCATTTAGGCATGTTTCTTGCTATTCCATGTCGAAATGAAGTTTTTAGAGGCTGCATTTTCCCCCTCTACCTCTTTGATGATTGTGTCCTTTGTTATCGCTGCTTGGTTGAACCTACCCTGCACTATATCCAACTCTCCAATTACCCACACTTCCTCTTCTTGCAGTGGTATTAGTCTCTGTTGTAGGATCTTTTGTTGATCCCTCATTTTCTCTACTTCTACCTATGTTTGTCGTTGAGCCAAAATGGCTAACATACGCGCTACTAGTAGTAGTGTAGCCACCCTTTCTGGTGCTTGTTTTTCATGTTCTTGTGCTTCCCTTAGCTTTGCCTCTATGACCTTCATCTTTGGGTCTTCAATCAATTCTATCCACACCTGTGTGTTCTTGTCACAATTTTTTGTGCATTTTCCCTCAATCTTCTTGATGTTTGCAACTGTTGTGGTTGTCATTCTCCTTCTGCCTTCATGCACCTCTAGTGGTGATCTTGGCATGCTCCTTAGCTTTAAATATTCTATCTGTGATCAGAATCCCTTAATTACTTCACTGATCTTCTACAGTTGTTCCTCCAAAGTTGCTTCGACTACTAGCGGAACTTCTGGAATTGCTTTATACAACTTTTAGACTGTTGCTTGGGTCTTCTTTGCCATGCTCCTAGCTTCACCCTTTTTCTTGAATGTGTTTCTGGCCTTCTCGTCATGTTCCTTATGCTTCTTTGCAATAATCCTTAGAGATTCCTCCTTCTCCCTCTTAAAGGCCTCTTCCCACCTCGTGTTGGCCTAAGTCCGAACGACGACATCAGGGGTCGTGTTTCCCATGGAAAAAACATCCCTTCTACTGGGAGAAACAATTATGTTAAGCCTCCTCTTCCTGTAATCATCTTCTCTATCAATAATTCACTGAGGTTTCTGGAGCCCAATACCATCCTCCTCTTCACCTACACCCCTTGGTAAATTCTTCATTTTCAGTTTTGGTGTCGTATACGAAGCCATTTTCTGGGAGAGGATGCCTGAAACATTTACTGTCATGAAGCATTTGTAACCCTAGAACCTTTTACTGAGTCTGTTGAAATCTACGTGCAAATTTATGTTGGAAGTGATGCAAGCCCTTGTATATGATACACTCTTAGTGCATGAGTATTTTTCCCTATCCAAATCTGGAAATGGTTGTTCATCGGTAAATTCATGATCCACAAACTTGAGGTTGACAATATTTCCAAGCATATCTCCTTACCTAATCATCCTAGGGGGGGGGAAATGGTACTTCTAGTAGATATTTCTCCATTCGTCTTGGGTGACAGGTTCTTGAACTGACATTGTGTGTGTTCTCTGGAAGATGTAGCTCGACTATGTTCTATAGTTCCCTCTAGTTCTCTCTTATTCGATCTCATTGATATGCAATAATTATTTACACTTAACGATCTTCTTATGTTTTTTTTCTTTCGTGCCGACCGTACCTGCCCCATCCTGCCTTAAATAAATTTTCCAATCCACCACTGTGGTTTCTTTGTTGTTTCATAATTCTATCTTGATTACAAGATCCATCATGTGATTTATCCCTTGCACTGTCAATCTGTTTTGATCTCCGATGAATTTTCTCTTTAAACACTTATACGACGTTTTTATGACCTGTCACTCCCGCTGTGTAACCGTCATTTCCGTGATTTAATTCTTTTAACGGTCTTTTCATTTCCAAACTGTGCATTGGTTTATTGTTGTTTTATCTTATACGCAATGTAGTATGTCTCATATGTGTCTCATCTCCTAGTTTGGCACAGTGTTATGCTGATGTATGGTGACCATTTGTTTTTCACATGTTCTTATGCCTTGGTACTTGAATGCTCTTTTTTCTTTTCTCTGTATCTACTTTTTATTTTTTTTTCCTTCTTTTTCTTGCCTACTATGATACAACTACTATAATATATGTGTTCTAGTGCAACCCAACTTACTGCGCAGCCTGTCAGCTGTTTCTATGGAGTTTCAGTCAACTTCCATTCACCATTCCTTCCAGGTTTCCAACTGCGCAACACCTGTCTTTGTCAGTTGTTGAATCACTTAATGTCCTAACAAGTGCATTCAAAAATTTCCTGGATGCTACATGTACTTGATGTCATAGAGTAATACCAAATATTCGACTTGAAATTTATTCTATTTAATGTGTCGATCATGCCAGACATTCTCTCTAGATTTCTGAACCTGCTGATGGAATCCTACGACAAAACGATCCTCCTCAAGTTGTACTAATTGTTCCAACCTCTCCTCTATGGTGCCCATGTATGATAGATATGTGATTGATGGAATGCACAGGCTAGGAAGAATAAAATCCATTGGCATTACCACTTCTTTCCCAAAGACCAACCTGAAAGGTGTATGTCCTATCAATTTTTTACTTGTAGTACCATAAGCCCATAATATTGTAGGCACTCTTAAGTCCCAATCATCTCTCCATACATTCCAAATATTTGTCATGTCATTCTCAAAGATCTTATTAAAATCTTCCATGGTTCCATTAGCCTAAGGGTGATATGGGGTACTCTTTTGGTGATGAATCTGGAACTCCTCAGTCAATGTTGCAATTGTTTTTTTTAGAATGTTGATTATTGCAAATTCGTGAGACATTCTTCAGGTATTATCCCCATAGCATTCAGTTGGGTCGACCTGTTCCTTCTCCCTATCTTCTCCCCAATGGACTGAGTTGGGTTGACCCGAGACTGGTCTTCTCCTTAGTTGTGATGGATTGGGTTGACCTGAGACTGGTCTTCTCCCGAGGTGGATGGGTTGGGTTGATCTGTGGGGACCCCCCTAATCTTATCTCCATATCGATATGGGTTGAATGCTCCTCTGAGACCAAGTTGAGTATGAGACTTGTCAGAGGAGTGTCAAGTTGTCCTGGGAGGGCACCCAACATCCCATGGGAGCAGACCATGTGGACATGTCACTTGGAATTTGACCAAGTGGACACGTCATGAGGGAGCAGACCTTGACAATGATGATGACTTGATCTAGTGGGTCGTAGCCCCTAGAAGAGATGAGGATGTCCACACTGGGTGCATCCATGTGTGACATATTGATGCAACCTTTCACTATGATGACCGGAGACAAGAAGAATCCCAACGTCTTGTGTAGATGACCCATCAGAAGCCCAACATCTTGTGTAGAAGACCCACCAGAAGCCCAATGTCTTGTGTAGAAGACCTAATCTTCTAAATTCGGCCTGGATAAAGAGACACCTTTTGGAAAGGAAAAATTTCTCATTGGACTTATATAAATAGAGAGAACTATCTCTCATTTTGTCATAACACACCTGGATCAATATAGGAAGAAGCTACATGACACCTGGACTGCTGGAAGGATAGACAACAAAGGTGGCTTGGCTCATTCTTCCTTATTATAATAATATAGTTTATAATGATATTCAAACGTTCTCTAAAGTCCCTTTGACTGATGGCCTACACAAAATATTGAATGTTATATCCCTTCACTTGGAGAGATAATAAGATGTAAAATATCTATGGATAACAATTGTGTCCAAATTTTGAAACGTTCAAAGTTTAGTATAGAGTAGATATTCTACATTTTTCTTTTCTCCCTCACAAACTCATAAAATATTGAATGTTATATTTTTTTTACTTGCAGAGATAATAAGATGCTGTAAAAGGTTTTTGGATAAGAATTGTGTGGAAATTTTGAAATGTTCAAAGTTTAGAGTGAACATTTTACATTTTTCTTTTGTTTTTCACAAAATATTGAATGTTATATCTATTCACTTGGAGAGATGTAAAAGATTTCTGGATAAGAATTATGTGGAAATTTTGAAACTTTCAATGTTTAGAGTTGACATTTTACATCTTTCTTTTGTTCCTAACAAAATATTGAATGTTATATCTCTTCACTTGGAGAGATAATAAGATGTTGTAAAAAATTTCTGGATAAGAATTGTGTAGAAATTTTGAAACTTTCAATGTTTAGAGTGGACATTTTACATCTTTCTTTTGTTCCTCACAATATATTGAATGTTATATATCTTCACTTGGAGAGATACTAAGATGTTGTAAAAGATTTCTGGATAAGAATTGTGTGAAAATTTTGAAAAGTTCAATATTTAGAGTAGACATTTTACGTCTTTCTTTTGTTCCTCATGATAGATAGAGTATTCACTTTAAATATTGAATCTTTCAAAAACTCCACACAATTCTTATCCATAAATCTTTTACAACATTATAACTAACAATATAAAAACAACATTATAACTAACAATATAAAAACTGCATTCTCAAATACTAAGATTTTATCCTTAACTACATTATCAAATACTAAGATTTTATCCCTTTAAATATAAAGAAAAGATTAGTTGAATGTATAAATATATTCTTGATTGAAGAGTTGGATCGATCAGATTGATATGAGACAATATTGCAGCCACAATCGATGTGAAAATAGTTCTTGTGAAGAAATGTGTAAAGGATAAATATAAGGAATTAATCTTAATCAATAAATTATTGTAAATGGCCGACTTCCTAAGAAGCGCGTCGACAGTGCACCACGACACGAATACTATGTTTATAAATGATAGAGTCGTGCAGTATTGTAAAGCACCAGTTATTTATAATCATATATATATTTTTTCTATTAAATTATGTTGCTTCTCTTCCAATGGTGTTATCACTGAAATTTCGTTCGCACGTGGCGACAAGAAATCCGCATCGTCAACACAGAAAAGAAGTCATTTATGGCACAAGGTTAATTCCACAGCACAACAAAAGGGTCAAAACTATACAAAATGGCCAAAAAATTGCAAGGCGCTTTACATCCTCTCGGCGCGCGCGCGCATGCGCGCAACAGCTTCGTACAAGGCGCGCATATGTGCACAAGGCGCGGCTGTTTGGCGAAAAACCCGCGCGCCTGCTAAACGACGCATTTATTGAAACTGGTCGGCTTCCCAACCACTAATCGATCGGCTCCCAAGTCGATTTGACACCAAATCCGAGCTCAATCCTCATGGTGGGCTGGTCAAAGACCTAATTGTGCCCTAAAGAGCCCCTTTTCACATTCAAAAGAGGCCACATAATAACCCAATTCTTGGCTATAAAAAGCC
>ML804956.1:84430-107653 GCA_009831015.1 Picea engelmannii | reverse complement strand
CCTCCCATACATCCACCTCTTCCAAATACAAGTGGTCCCCCCTCCACATCACCCTATAGTACTAGTGAAAACGCCACGCCTTCCTATGTACCTTATGGAGCCGCACCACCACAGAATCCATACTTTCCCTTTCCAGGTCCTCCGCAACCCATGGCTCCCCCACATCCTCATGCAGGGGTAAACTTTGTTCAACCCTCTGCTGCTCAAAAATACCAAAATTTTGAATAGTTGAACACAGCCAACCCAACTAAACCTTCGAACAACAACAGGAGGAAAGGAAGGAACAGGAATAACAACAACAATCCTGGTCAAGGCGGGAATCAACCCCTACAGTATCCACCCACTGGGGGTAACCTGAACCAAGGGAACCAAAACCCCCAGGGGGGCAATAACAACAAACGCCAAGGGCGGAATACTGTTAAAACCATCCACCCTTGTTCTCTTTGTGGTGTGTAAGGTCATTACACTCACCATTGCCCACAGATTGTTGATTTGAAGAGGTTGAAAGACTCTTGGAGTATTCCCCCTTCTCCTGCGCAACCTGCCCCTCAGCAGGCACAACAACAATATGCGCAACAACCCCCTCCCGCCATGCTGCAAAATCCTATCCCACATCAAGGTGTCATAAACACCCAGCAGGACACGCAGCATCCCCCACCTCAGGTGGGCCAATACCATAATCCCAACAATCCAGTGGAACGAACAATTCTCCTCACCAGTGAGGAAGAAATTCTTTTGCAAACATGCAATCGTCAGTATCCTCCAACAGCTGAGTCTACTTCCACATCTTCCGAACCAAACTCTACATCAACGGAACCTCCGTTGATGACCCCTCGCCCTTCTGCCGACACACCTTTGCGCATCCCTTGCATCCCATTGCGCAGGAATGTCCACAACCCACAGGCTAGAGCCGCACATAACTACAGTTTGGTAGATGACTTAGCACAATCCCCGACTGCCATGTCAGTCCTGGAAGTCCTCCAGATGTGTCCTACTCAGCAAAAATCACTGCTTTCCGCCATGGGCACCGTCGACCCTGCCGATACTCGACTCATCACATTTGACCTTGATAGTTGTGAACCGCGCCTTCCCGCCGCAGTGGCTATTCAAATACCAGTCAAGATATGGAACATCACCGTCCATCGGTGTATCATCAACGAAGGGGAATCCACATGCATCATGTCCAAAACAGTATGGAAGAAGCTTGGTTCCCCAGAACTCTTACCCTCCGCCATCACATTGCGAGCCTATGACGAATGACCATCATCTCCTGAAGGGATTTTTCAAAATGTCCCCGTAGAACTCGGGGGCAAAACCATTCTGATAGACATTGAATTTATCGATGCTCCACTTGATTACAATATCTTGTTTGGCCATACCTACATGTATTCTATGAAGGTAGTAGCATCATCCGTCTTTCGGACAATTATGTTCCCCCACAACGGGAAGATAGTGACCGTCGACCAAGTCACACATTACGAACCTAACCCATCTGCCAATCTCGATAACATCCTTCCTCTCATCCATTCAAACAAAGATGTATATCCACTCATTGAGATGGGTCCTGGTATTTTCAAAGATCCATCCTTGTTAGGGACGTACCATGGAGCACCACCACTCCTTCCCCCTAGCCAAGTATGCGTTGTTTCCTCTAAAGAAATTATCCAGGAGGATGTTAGTCCTCCTCAGGAGGCTTAAGTCATTCCTGACGTCTCAACAGTCGCAGCACCACTCCCATAGGAGCCTCCTGCGCATCCGTCGACACCAACAGTCCACGCATCCACATCCCCTCAAGGGCCTAGTCCTATTTGGGAAACAGTTCCCCGACCCCTCACTCAAATTCCCTTCTTTTTCCCTCCACCCGGTATCGAAGCTTTCCAGGTAGCCGCAACGCTCACACTACCTAATATGGTGTTAGCAATCCCAGTGTGGTACTTACATCCACCTGAGATGGTCCCTCACCCACAGGTTGGACTCCCCATGTCGATTCCTGTTCTTACTCCCAATACCCCCACTACTCCCATACTCCCTACTCCCCCTGCTACAGCCGGGGGTAGGAGAGCGAAAAAGGAGCCCACAGCCCCACTTCCTCCGCGCATCCCACCACCTTGCGCATTGTGTGACAAAGAGGGTCACCAGACCAACAACTTCCCATCACTACCGGAATTAAGGAATTTGATTCCCCCCAATTCAACCCCCACACCACCCATAACTACTGCTACCACTCAACCTTCCAGTAGTAAAGGGTTGAAGACCAAATTCGCGTGTGCCATCTGTTCTGAGTATGGTCATTACACCCATCATTGTCCAGCACTGCCTCGTTTCCGGCAGGCATTAGCTATCGTAAGCCGAGACTTTCAAAACAACCCACACCCGGCGACGTCATCCACAACATCTATCACTGATATTCGCTATGTCACTACTTCAGTCAATGAACGCATGAGATTCCCTTGCTCTCTTTGCGATTCATTGACTCATTTTACATACCAATGTCCGATGATCATCTAATATCGGCGCCATCAGTTAGCCCTGCTTCACCAACCCGCAGAGGCAATCATCGACATATCTTCACCATTGGAAGAGCTTCATATCATATCTCTTGAGCCCGAGGCACTCCCTACGCCTCCATGGTTCTTAGATAACATATTTGAGGATTTACCCCGTAACCCACCCAACTCTCCCGCCCATCCCCCTGCGAGGACTCTCCATCCCACCACCGCGGGTACCCCTCAGTACCTCAATATATGGTTTATGTCGAGTGAACCCTCACCCTCTCCTAGCATTTCATCCTCCGTTTCTACAACAGGGGGCAACCACACTGTCACTGAGATCACTCCTCATGATCCGTTATATTCCCGTCGTTTCCAATGCGACGAAGAAATATTGGAAGCGCTACAACGCCCGGACTCTCCTTGGGACGCACTACATCATCGTGCACTCTTTCTTCCGCAGGAAGCCCTCATGCCTCCTAGTCACAATCCCATTTACGCAGTCGAAACCAAAGACTTTATCCCATCAGGAACTGTCGATTGGTTCAACAATCCTATCCCTGCACTCGATGCTTTTGAAGAAGGGAATCTGGCTAACATTTCCCCCACCATCAAAATCAACATTTCCATTAAACCGGGTATCCTCGAAGAAATTATCATAGGAGCTGCTTGTACCCCTGAGGAAATCACTGCATACAAAGCCCTCTTCCAGGAATTTAGGGATATCTTCGCCTGGTCATACACGGAGATGTTGGGCATCGAACCCTCTATCGTCAAACATCGCATCGACACCTGGCCCGACATCACACCAGTTTTCCAGAAACAACAACCGCTACACCCATCCAAGGCTGCAACTATCAAATCCAAAATTGACAAATTGCATACGACCGGATTCATTTACCCCATCGCTTATACGTCATGGGTTTCCAACCCTGTACTCGTCGACAAAAAACATGGGTCTATCCGCGTCTGCACCGACTTTCGCGATCTCAACAATGCATGTCCCAAAGACAACTTCCCAACACCCTTCATCGATCAGATCATCGATGATTGTGCCGACCACGAGGCTCTCTCCTTCATGGACGGATTCTCGGGCTATAACCAAATTCAAATTCACCCGGCCGATCAGTACAAAACCGCATTCATTACCCCGTGGGCTACGTTTGCATATCATGTCATGCCCTTCGGCCTCAAAAATGTCGGCGCCACTTTCCAGCGAGCCATGACATACATCTTTCACGATCTGGCTGCAATCATCCTAGCCTACTTGGACGACCTCACTGCTCACTCCAAGAAACACACACAACACCTCGATGATTTATGAATCATCTTTCAACGGTGTCTTCAGTACAACATTCGCTTGAACCCTCTCAAGTGTGTGTTCTACGTCACCGCAGGGCGCCTTCTCGGTTTTATTGTTTCACAAAGTGGTATCACCGTAGACCCCCTCAAGGTCCAAGCCATCACCGAAATTCCACCTCCTTGGAATTTGCGACAACTACAGAGTCTACAGGGCAAAGCCAACTTTCTCAGGCGCTTTGTTCCTGATTACGCCATATGTGCACATGGTTTCCTTCGCTTACTGTGTCACGACATCCCTTTTCATTGGGACGGCTATGCCCAACAGTCGTTTGACGATCTTAAAGCAGCACTTTCCAACGCACCTTTGATTAGTGCACCTGACTACAATCGCGACTACATCCTCTACGTATCAGCATCAACTGTATCAGTAGCCGGCGTCCTCGTCCAGTTCGGAGATGACAATCATGAACACGTCATTTACTACGTCAGTAAGAACCTCTCAGGACCACCCCTGAAGTACAAACATGAAGAGAAACTTTCTCTTCCAGTTGTCCTCGCAGTCCAAAAACTGCGCCATTACATTTTGCTTCGCACCACCAAGGTCGTCGCAGATTCCAACCCTATGCAATATTTTCTTAGTCGTCGCCAAGTTAACGACAAATTCGCTCGATGGATCGTTATCCTTCAGGAATACGATCTCGAGTTCTCGACACCAAAGAGTAAGAAGGCCCTCGTTCTTGCCGAACTTGTCACGGCCCTTCCCTCTAACACACCCAGTGCACCCGTCAATACGGACTTTCCCGACGAACATCTCTTTTACATCGCTTCTGATGATCCTTGGTATGGCGACCTCCTCGTCTACCTACGAACTCAAAAGTTCGGTAACCACATATCACGAGATGATCGTCGACGCATTCGCCATCAGGCCCCCCGCTATCTCCTCATTGGAGACATCCTATATCAGCGGGGCGTCGACACCATTCTGCGTCGTTGCCTGACTATTGATGAGGCCGACAGATTCTTAAACGACTGTCACAACGGAGCTTGTGGGGGCCATCTTTTGGGCATCGCCACGACTCAAAAGATTATCCGGGCTGGTTACTTTTGGCCTACCCTATTTTATGATTGCATTCATGTCGTGAGACGTTGTGAGCAATGTCATCTCTATGCCAACAAAGCCCGTGCCCCCCCCGCTCTTCTTCACCCTGTCATTACTGCAGGCCCCTTTTGTAAATGGGGCATTGACTTTATGACTTATAATCCCCCCTCCAGCAATGGTCACAAATACATTGTTGTCGCTGTCGATTACTTCACCAAATGGGCTGAAGCTATGCCCACCTTCAACAACACCGCTGACACTGCAACGCGTTTTTTCTTCAACCACGTCATATCCTGTTTTGGAGTACCACTCCAGCTAGTCTCCGATCATGGGAAACATTTCGAGAATGAGATCTTCGTCGAACTCTCATCATGGTTAGGCTTCTCTCACGAGTTTGCCTCACCATACTACCCTCAGTCCAACGGATAGGTCGAGGCAGTGAACAAAGTCCTCAAGACCATGCTACAGCGCACAGTTAATAAACACAAAACCAATTGGCATCATATGTTATTTTCCACGCTATGGGCTTATCGTATGGAAGTGAAGACCGCCATAGGTTTCATGCCATTTCACTTAGTCCATGGGGTCGAGGCAACTCTTCCCATCGAGTGCGAAATTCCCACCCTTCGCACCTCCATCGAGCTATTACCTGACACTGCTCCCATGGAGAAGCGCTTGCTGAACTTGGAGTCGCTGGATGAGGATCGTCGATCCTCATTACATAACAATGAGGCAGCTAAAAAATGATCCAAGGCTACTTTCGATTGCCATGTCAACCTTCGATCATTTCGCGAAGGCGACCTTGTCCTAGCCTATGATATCGCCCATGATACCTTTGGCCACGGAAAATTAGAATCACTGTGGCATGGCCCTTACATCATCCAGCATTGCCTCACCAAAGGCACTTACATCCTGGCCTCCCCCGAAGGCCTCACGCTCAAAGAACCCGTTAATGGGTTATACCTCAAGAAATTTTATGCTTAAACGTAGTCACGCTACTTTAGGTTATTTTTCTTTTCTAGCATTTTTTAATCTTTTTTCCCTCATCTAAACTATCCTTTGTGCTATTGACAGATGACTCCTCCACCAGCTTACCACATTGGGTATGCCGACGGCGCCAGCCGTTGGACAGAAAATCTCGCTTCGGCTGCTTGGGCTCTCTACACCCCTTCACATGAAATGCTACATTCCAACGGCATATGTTTAGGACCAGCAACCAATAACCAAGCCGAATACACTGCTGTCATTGGCCTCTTGACTGACGCCCGGCACTATCATATTCGTCACCTTAGCGTTTTCCTCGACTCATAACTGGTCGTCCTCCAACTGAACAATGTGTACCGTGTACGCGATCCATGCCTCTTTTGCAAATACCTGCAGGTTAGATTATTGACTTGACATTTTGATTCCATTACATTTACACATATCCCAAGAGAATTGAATCAAAATAACAGATGAAATAGCTAACAGGGTGTTAGATTGGCATATATCACATCAAAATACACATACATAAAGTATCTCATAAACAACCTGTCATAGCATATAGATAGCATCAACATCATCAACATCAGCCAAAAATGCATATGTAAACACAAACATTTGGGTCCAAAAACATGTATACTCATATATATACGTGGGCATCTCAGGCCATCCAAAATATTTACATACACAAAAAATACATCGGCCCGCAGGCCCGTGCCACATCACAGTACAAAAATTGGCTCACCAGCCTAATCAAAAACGGTATACACAATACAAAATACATCAGGGTGCCTCTAACGCACCCCCTGCTGCCCCTCCCTTAGGAGGAGGTGGTGGCCCTCCCCCACCTGCTCTAGCCGGTGGTGGTGGAGCACCTGCAAGACCCTCCTGCCCTAGAGGTAGACGTCCACTCGTCATCGCAGCCGCCACAGCTGCTCGCCGTACTAGGCCCAGCCATGGTGCCGGTAACCCTATACACTGCTCCAGGAATCCCTCATCCTGGATGCGGGTCCACATGCCCTCAGGCACATCTCGCAGCACTGCCTCAAAACGGCGGTGTAGGTCCTCTATCTCTCCTCCGGCTGCCGCCGGTGGAGCATGTGATGGCCCCGCACCCGGGTCATCAAAGCAGCGCCTCTGCACCGGTCTCTCGGCACTTGCTGGTCGCCCAGCAGCCTCGTCTCGTGGATTCCTCTCTCCACATGGAGGTCTCCCCTCTCGCTACACTGGCGGTCTATACAGCTCCACCTCGTGCCCGCGAGGTGCTAAATCTGCACATGCACCAAAAAAGAAACAAACAATGATATCAGTGTCTATACCTCAAATATATGCACTAGTATATCAACAACATAACATAAATCACAAAACACAAAAAAATCACATACCTCTACGGTCGAACACCTCCCCAGGAGGCAACACCATCTCCGGGTCCCCCCGGAAATCCACCCCAGCATAGGGAAACTGCAGAATGACCTGCGGCATCTGCCGCCATATCTGTGTTTCCTCCGCAGTGAAGTAGTGCCAGCCTTCGCCACCGTCGTGGCGAACCAATATCTGCGACCATCGCCGCTAGCGCGGCTCTCGTACCCCTGGTGCCTCCAGTAGCACCCTTGGGTGCAGCATCGACACCCTCTCCAAGAAGAAGGCCACCAGGATGGAGCCAAATGCAAACTCCCCCCTGCCTGTAGACCGACAACGGTCCAGCTGCTCAATCATATGTGCATGAAGGGTCAAACCCCAGGCGAACTGCTCATGGTCCACCACTACCCTCTCCACCAAACTCAACTCCCCACCACTGATCCGGTGAGGCGCTCGGGACCCATACACCCGTACTATCATCGCTGCTATACAGCGATGAAGCAGAACATCGATCCCACTGATCCTCACCGATGTCCCGGTCATGTAATCCTCGCCCGAGCAATATTGCTCGACGACAGTACGCAGCTGAACATCCCTCGGCAACACAGGCACCGCCAGCAACGGTGTCCCCCGGAAGGGGAGCCCCGTCAGAAAGTATACGTCCTCCATCGCAGTGAAGGCGATCTGCTCTCCTCGCACGAGGAAGCAGTGTCGATCGGGACTCCACATCTCGATCAGAAATTGGAGCAAACACTCATGCGCCCATAACAACGGGCACTCAAAGAACTTTAGCAACCCACTGGTTGCTAAAGCCACCCGAACTGCCACTTGATCTGCCTGCGGTGCATTGGTCACCGCCTCTCATAGCGGTGCCCAGTCTCTCTCGCGCCACTGCACATCCATGGTCCCTACTCGCAATCTGCACACAACCCAGAATCCTATATTAGCTTAGGAAATCACCCAATCCATCAAATCAACTAAATTTTCTACCCTGAAACCTTGCCTCCAAGGCGCGGTTTTACTACCCACGGGCGCGCACCCATGCGCGCCTGTCATACCCACAGGCGCGCACCCATGCGCGCCTGTTATACCCATAGGCGCTCACCCATGCGCGCCTGTCATACCCACAGGCGCTCACCCATGCGCGCCTGTTATACCCACAGGCGCTCACCCATGCGCGCCTGTCATACCCACAGGCGTGCACTCATGCGTGCCTGTCTACCCCACAGGCGCGCCCTTAGGGCGCGCCTTAATCCCCTACCCCTGCGCATTCATGCACGGTTCTTCAGTGAACAGGCGCGTGTGTACGCGCACCTTTCACTGAGTCGCCCACGCATTAGGGCCCACCCCTAGCAAAAAACCCCCTAAAAACCCCTGTACGACCCCCCGTATATACCCTGCCCAAAAATTTGAAACCTATAGCTATGCAGGATGTTCAGACCACTAACCTGAAACTCGCACGCTGGGAAACGAATGCCTCGTGCTCTCAAAATCGCTCAATCTCCTCTCAATCTTCTCTGGAACTCACTGTAGCAGCAGGTACAAATGAGGTGGCAATGTGGGCCCTACAACTATATATAGGTTTTTTGCCAAACTTCCACTCACCATTCCGGGAGCCCACGACGTCCATTTTTCAAACCGTCTTTAGCCACGGGATCAACGTCCCACCGCCTACATCATGACTATCCCTGGGCCACTTTTTACCCTGTGCCCCCGGGGCACCTTTTTTGCACATCATGGCCAGGTACGTACGCATTGTCACATTTCTCTAATACATGTTCATATTTAGTACTATCTTCAGATATTGTTCACTTTGGGTATTTGGTTGTTCTGTGTGCAGGTACTTGATCATCACCCCTCAACAGCTTTCCTTCAGGTATATACTTAGCACTGGCATGTAATCTCTCCCACTGTATTGCATTTACACTCCAGTCACACCCTCTGATATTGGCCTTTAGGATACCCATTCCCGGCTCTGCAGTACTCACCCCTCCAGTTGCCTCTTCAGTACTGTCACCCGGTAGCATTCTCACCCACATGAGTTGTCCCATTCATAGCACCTTTTTGCACTTATGACACTCATGCTGTTCTTTCCATTTAGGGATGGGAGTCCCATTAGTCTGTTATCATGTTGAAGATCAACCACATTCTCCTTCTTCTCATTTTGCTGGCTTTCCCACATGGACTCCCAGATCATCACTTTCTTCTTCAGTTCTTTTTACCTGCACATCTGCAGGATCATGAACCCTCCATGTCATCCACCATCAGTTTGCCCATCTGTGAACTGCTCTTCATTTCACCTACCTCATACAGAAACTCGCCAATGGGGCCCCCACCCTTCATCAGTTTTCCCGAAGTTTCTGCCCTCACTGGGGCACTCATTTCACACTGGGGCACTCGTTTCTGTATTTGTACATATTCCCCACATTTATTCATTATTCATTGTACAAACGCCTTTATTTCTAGTCTTTACTTTTGTCGTCACCGTTGGCGACCCACTTTCCTTTTTTTGGAGACACGCAACCCATATCACCCTTGGTTGGAGCATTACTTCTCACTTTCCATTAACGACATCGTCCATATCTTCGGAGTATTACCCATGTCACTTACCTTTGTCCTCTGAATTTGTTCACCTTGTCCCGCCTCTGGCACAACTTATCCTGGATCTTGTCGTCCCCATGA
Source organism: Picea engelmannii (assembly GCA_009831015.1). Classification (NCBI taxonomy): domain Eukaryota; kingdom Viridiplantae; phylum Streptophyta; class Pinopsida; order Pinales; family Pinaceae; genus Picea; species Picea engelmannii. The sequence goes on along the minus strand of ML804956.1, from coordinate 97,741 downwards.
CACTCGATCTCGTCAACACGGTTGCGGCCACGCCTTATATCATGCATCCTCCAACCAAGGGCAGTCTTGAGTCTTCCCACTTCTTGACTTCATCCATGTACCTCTGCCATCTCCTCACCTCAGTAGATTCCACGTAGCCCTCTGCTTCTGGACGTCGCGTCCTCCTTTTGTCAACATCAACACACTTTTCCAAAAGGGCGACAGTATCTTGATTCTCATTTCCCATTCAAATGAGAGATCTCAGACGGCACAGGGGGACACACCATTACTCCCTGATGTCGTTGACCCCCATAACATTCGACGCCAACACTTTCTCATGTTGCGGTGGGTCTTACTTTGTGACTATTGCAGTTTTTATTATCCATTACCGAAGACCTCTGAACTTGGCCGGGCCATCACTGCCCACATCACCGTCGCTGTTTACCTCCGCGACCATTACCGTTGGTTCAGCATATGTTCCTTTGCAGACTTGTCTTCTACCTTTATCATTCCGCCCCCGAGGGCGCTGAAGTTGTCTACACCAACACTTCCGACGTTTTTTCATAATTACATCATACGAGCATGGGGCATGCCTGCCTCGTTTGTACACACCTGTATATTGTTACACACCTTGTAGAAGGTCAGATTTACAGGTTCCTTCCTTCTCCAATGGATTGCTCTACACGGTCCCATTCTTGCTCTCCCTTACAACACCATTCTCCATACAAGAAACATTGTTGGATTTTGGCTATACGTTTTTCTCCTAACCTCATCCATCAGGGGGCATCTGTTATCACTGAAATTTCGTCCGCATGTGGCGACAAGAACTCTGCATCGTCAACACAGAAAAGAATTCATTTATGGCACAAGCTTAATTCCACAGCACAGCAAAAGGGTCAAAACTATACAAAATGGCCAAAAAATTGCAAGGCGCTTTACATCCTTTGGGCGTGCGCACGCATGCGCGCAACAACTTCGTACAAGGCACGACTATTTGGCGAAAAACCTGCGCGCCTGCTAAACGACACATTTATTGAAACTAGTCGGCTTCCCAACCACTAATGGATCGTCTCCCAAGTCGATTTGACACCAAATCCGAGCTCAATCCTCATGGTGGGCTGGTCAAAGACCTAATTGTGCCCTAAAGAGCCCCTTTTCAAATTCAAAAGAGGCCACATAATAACCCAATGCTTGGCTATAAAAAGCCATGAATGACCACCATTTTCTCAAGGAATTCTTTGTATTGTTATGCTGCTGAGATTGCTAAGGACTCATTCTTTGGAAACACACATTGTAGGCTGCATTTCATAAGCTATTCACCCCTCACTTGAGTGAACAAGCTTGGAGTTCTTTCACCCACATTTCCATCTTTTCTTTGTAAGGAGAGCAATCAGTTGAGGGCCTCAAGAGCCTTCCATTGGAGAGGGAAGGGACTCAAGTTCTCTTTCTCCATTGTGTATCTTTGGATTTCATCAATCAGATCAGCTAATACATTGGTGATATTGGTCCATTTACATTTGTTTTTCATTTTCTCACATGCTCATAGTTTTAATTAGTTTTAGTTTGATTTCTGTTTATAACTTAGTTGTTTCTCTTTCTAACCTTTTACCTCACAACTGTCATGCCTAGCAGAGCCCAACTCGGCATGTAAGCACTCACTTTTTGCTCACACAGTGACGAATTGGGTGCAAACAAATGGTATTGCAGCTTGTTTGAATCATGTCACTATTCCATAAGTATGCAATTATATAAATGATTAAATTGAAAATATTTAATAATGATTAAGTTGATCAATTTGAAAATCTTTAATAATGATTAAATTGAATTTTTTTAGTTAAACAATAACAAGTTCGTTCACCAAATTCACTAATGATCCTTGAATTGATACGTGGCCTTTGTCATATAATGTGACATGATCCCTCTTCTACAAATCCAAATGAATCTCTCTTTACCTATATTTTTTTATGAGGAAGGTAGTTAGTTAAAACAAGATGTATGTTTGTCAAATTACCCAGTAAACAAACAAATCCAAATGAATCTCTCTTTACCTATACTTTTCTTTATGAGGAAGGTAGTTAGTTAAAACAATATGTATGTATGTATGTATGTCAAATTAAAAGTAAACAAACATTAAAAGTAAACAAACAAAGAAAGCATAATACTTATACTAAACATGTAGATATTGAATCACCGGAAAGACTATACTCAAGATTTCCATTCAACATGTTTTTGTAAACTAAAATTTATTCTCTTTTCTTAAAATAAAAAATAAAACTTAATGAACTGGGGGAGGTTGTTATAATGAATTTAAGACACCAACTCGATATCATCCTTAAATCCAACCCCATAAAAATAAAAGCTAATGAGCCGGAGGAGGTTGTTATAATGAATCGAAGACACCAACTCAATATCATTCTTAAATCCAACCTCACTTTGAAAGGACCTTTGTTGTGTTCTTTAATAGCTACCATTTCATCTACATACGGAGAGATTCAAAGAAAATAATATTATTCATTATTTCGAAATGAATAAATGCACAAATACTTTAATATGAAAATAGAAATGACAATTCGAAATGAATAGATGCACAAATACTTTAATATGAAAATAGAAATCACAATTCATTTATGTGAAAATAAAAATGACAATTCATTGAAGTTGTACAAAAAGTGTTTTAACTCTATAATATTATACCTTGTCATAACATACTAAATCAATCTCATGAGTGTCAAAGCAGTTATTTGTAAACATCATAAATTCTTGACATGAAAACCATCTAACTCCTTTGGGTTTGGGAGTGCCACCACTATCCAAGCAGCTTGCTCCCCAAGAAATGAGTGAAAGAATCAATTCATAAATCAAACATAGAATATAATAGTGATAAGCATATTTAACTAATGCCTATGTGGGAACACACACATTAAAGGAACACGCAATGTGAAAGTATCAGAGGGTTTTCTTAATTTGATTTCCTAATCAACTCTTTTCTTTTACATCAATGCATAAAAACTCACACCAAGAATGGTGAGTGTCATAGTTTAAAACAAAGGTAGAAGATGTATACATGGCTTGGAGGAAGGATTAACACTGGAATTGGAAGCCCTTATAGATCTGCAAATGAGGGAGCTCCATAACCACATGCACCTACAAGATGTATAAAAGCAAAACCCTAATTTCAAAGAATGCAAAGTACATAAGGAAGATGAAAGAGGAATTAATTTATTATGGTTTTTTTTGGTGAGTAATAATATTACCCATGATGTCAAGCGAATCAAAATTGTTGTAAAAGGTTGCAGAGTCAGACATCCATCCATCATTGCCGTGTAACAAAACAAAACATGCATTATTATTAATTGATCCAATACCTTATCACTGTTTGCAATATGCAATCGAATAATTTATGAAAAGTGGTCATAACATGCCAAGTCATAACAACAAAATGAAACACCAACCACCTCTTTGCATAAGAAATAGGTGTACCAGGAGATATGGTGATAAGGTAAATGTAAAAAATTAATAGTGAAGAAGTAAATGTTAAAAGTTAATTATCTTATTTGCATTTGCAAAAGTATACTCTGTGACAATTAATAAGTCACGATAGTGATTTCTTAACGATAACAAGAATATGCCAACATCTTTAATTCAAAGCAATAAGATTAAGGATTGTAATCAAAAGAGTGATTAATACATCGATTGTCAATAGGAGGACACCTATCGACGTAACTCGTTGATAACTAGGAACATATTTGTGTTTCATGGTGGTTGGAGAATCCCTTGGTCATGAATCTGCGAGTGTGAAGTTTAATTTCAGTGAGTTGCATGAACTATGCTCATTGTGTGGCTACAATCCTATGTTACTCCGGGTGAGTGTGAACGTTTCGACGAACTGTCCAGATTCATGGTGTAGCTACTAATATTTGAACCTAGGTCTCCACCACGACTAGGTTGTCTGAGGACTCTTGGTGAAGGGTTTTTCTAGGGTTCCTTAGCGTTGTAATCAAACTGAGACCATCTACAAACCCCTGACCAATATAGGGTCGTGCGTTGTCAAACAACTCACTTAGTGGGTGTAATATTCCAGATATAAAAAGTATTCAGACAGAAATAAAATGCTAGAAATGGCAGATAAACAACAATATAACCAGAATAACACCACAATAATACTGTAATGATAACATAATAACACTATAAAGAGCACTTCAATTACTGAGAGCAATGTTCACAGGCCTCTTCGAGGGGGAAACCTCCAGTCGAGCAGAGCTCTATTGCAATAATATCCAAGCTAGGGTTTTCATACCCTCGACTCCTATTTATACTAAATATGTCTATCAAAAGAACCACCTAGAGGAAGATCCTTCTAGAAGCAGAAGCTTCTATTAGGTCTTCTTACATTCGACTTATTCTACTTTATTGCAAGGCCCTATTAATATTGACCTTTATTACATCTAAATATATTATTCTACCTACATGAGGGTTAGGTCCCTAACATGTCCCCCCCTTAAAAACAACCTTGTCCTCAAGGCTTGAGATGTGGAAATTGTTGTAGAATGGTAGCTGGTTCCCAAGTGGAATCTGTTGGAGTTGTATCTTTCCACTAGACTAACACTTCCTTGATGGTTCGCTGACGCAGGTGACACTCACACTAGTCCAAAATTGTTTGTGGTTGTTTCCAAATAGATCCTTCTTTGTCCAACTCGGGAAGGTTGCTCTAAATTTGGCACTTAGTTCCAATCACGTTCTTTAAGCATGAAACATGAAAAATAGGATGTAGCTTAGAATGACTGGGCAAAGCTAACTGATAGGCCACCTATCCCACACACTTGAGAACAGTATAAGGACCATAAAATTTGGGCGCCAGCTTCTGACAATGCTCGGCCTTGAGGGAATTTTTCTTGTAAGGTTGCAGTCGAAGAAACACCCAATCCCCTTCTGCAAATTGACGTTCATAACAACCGTGATCTACTTGTTGCTTCATGCGATTTTGTGCCATGACCAAATTCTCTTTGAGGGTACGTAGAATAGCCTCTTGAACTGTAAGCGTTTGGTCAACCGCCTAGACCTTGGAGACACCTGGTAAGTATGAGAGAACTGAAGGCAACTTTTGTCCATATACCGCTTCAAAAGGATTCATGCGGGTAGTTGAATGGTATGAAGTGTTGTACCACCATTCAGCTAGGGGTGATCATTGAGCCCACTGATTTTTCTTTTCTGATGCAAAACACCTCAAATATGTTTCCAAGCACTTGTTGACAACTTCAGTTTGACCATCAGTCTGGGGATGATAAGTTGTACTGAGATGCAATTGGGTTCCTTGTAGCTTGAATAGTTCTTGCAAAAAATTGTTGGTGAAAGTTGGGTCACGATCAGAAACAATAGAATGTGGCATGCCATGAAGCTTGAAGACCTGATCCATGAAAAGTTGAGCCAGAGTGGATGTTGTAAATGGGTTTTAGTCATATAGGTTCAGAGGCTTTGGCCCCACCTCTTAGTAGCCATATGGATAACTCTAGATATTAGCAAGGCATCTATAGCACTAGCTTGGTTTTCAGACAATGTAAATTACTATTTTTTGTTCTCTTAAGATCCAAAGGACAACACAAACTAATATTATGTTGTCGATATGGTTTTCCCAATGGCAGAACGACAACACATTTTTGTAAATATCTTTGTTTTAAGTAATAGAATGATGCATGAACAACTTACAAAAAAATTAACTGAAATAAAAAAAAGTCTTTCCAACTTAAAACTAGTGCGGATCCATCTTAGTTTTGGATCTATCAAGAGGGATCAAGTTCCTTGACATTTAAATTGTTCTTAGAGTAAAACAATTCCACCTTTAGGGATTTGAATCTTCTCCACATTTGTTAGATATCATATTAAGATGGATAAATGCTAGTTGATATTCCAATAGGGATTTGGAGATTTTCTTTTTGGAGTTGGAGAATAATTTTCCTTCGAGCATGAATATGCTACATAACCATGGTCAAACAAAAGGCTTCAATGAAAGGCAAGATAGATAAATGGATCATTATATAATTTTTATATAGAGTGTTGTTACAAAGAAGATGGAAATGTGGCTGTGCGCGATAACGATGACCCCTTTGTTGAGTAATAATATTACCTATGGTGTCAAGCGAATCAAATATGTTGTAAAAGGTTTTAAATCCAGACGTCCATCCATCATTGGCATGTAAGAAAACGAAGTGGGTATTATTATTAATTGATCCAATACCTTATCACCGTTTGCAATTTGCAATCGAATAATTTATGAAAAGTGGTCATAACATGCCAGGTCATAAAAACAAAATGAAACGCCAACCACCTCTCTGCATAAGAAATAGGTGTACTAGGAGATATGGTGATAAGTTAAATGTAAAAAATTAATAGTGAATAAGTAAGTGTTAAAAGTTAATAATCTTGCTTGCATTTGCAAAAGTATACTATGTGACAATTAATAAGCCACGACAGTAATTTCTTAAGGATGACAAGAATATGCCAACATATTTAATTCCTAGAAATAATATTAGGGTTTGTGATCAAAAGAGTGATTAATACATCGATTGTCAATAGGAGGACACCTATCGGTGTAACTAGTTGATAACTAGGAACATATTTATGTTTAATGGTGTTTGGAGAATCCCTTGTTCATGACTCTACGAGTGTGAAGTTTCATTTCAGTGAGTTGCATGAACTATGTTCGTTGTGTGGCTACAATCCTATGTTACTCTGGGTGAGTGTGAACTTTTCGACGAGCTGTCCAGATTCATGGTGCGGCTACTGATATTTGAACCTAGGTCTCCACCACGGCTGGGTTGTCTGAGGACTCTTTGTGAAGGGTTTTTCAAGGGTTCCTTAGCGTTGTAATCAAATCGAGACCGTCTACAAACCCCTAACCAATACAGGGTCGTGTGCTGTCAAACAACTCACTGAGTGGGTATTTGATCATCTCATTAAAACTCGTATGACATAACATAGACATTTTACATTTTTTATTTTTTAACCAAATTCAACAACATAATTGTTAACTAAATCTCAATTTTACATTACTTAAATTACATTTTTAAATATATAAATTAATTTAGCACCATAAAAAACCTTAACCATCCACACTATGTAATCTTAACTAAAAATCTATAATTCCAACTATTTTGGAATTAAAAAAAAAAAATTCCAATAAAAATATCCCAAAACAACATAAAAACGTAAACAAACTCTAACTTCAAACATTAGAAAAGGGCACTCCAACACAATGTTTTCACATCAAACATGCCACCAAACATATGGAAAGGAAGCAACATGGAGCTAGAGAGCCGAGCTATTCAGGTGAGAATTTATTTTTCAAATTTGCGCAGAGATCCCGGAATACACAGTCCTTAGTTGTCCAGAATCCAGATTCACGGATTTGCTGGCGAGTATTTTAGTTCTTTTACAGAGGCACGACGCTCTGTGGTTTACAGTGTTGACCCATTTCTCGTTTTTTTTTTGTCGGACTCTTGTCCCCTTTTCTGGGAGGGTGGAGTAGACTTACTCAAATCCTTTGGTATTGAGGATAGCACTCGAGTTACACAGTTGTTTAAAATCTTTTTAACCTACATTCCCAAGAAGTTTGGGTGTTTTTGGTTGTATTTTAAATTAGAGAGGGGTCTCTTTCAGCTGAGTGGCGCACCTGGGATCTCGGCAGTTTCTTTATTGGTTTTCTTTCTTGTCAGAACTAGTGTGTTTTTTGTCTGGCCTCCGAGGCTTTTAGGTTTCACTTTTGTCTCTTACCATGGATCCAAAATTAAAGGCACTATTGAACCCGAAGGACGAGGTTATTTGGAGACAAGCCGGGCTGTTTGAATCAGTGGATAACCTTCAAAAGGAGTCATCGGGAGGAGCACCTTTTTCAAAGCAAAATCCTTCTACCTTGATTAGTACAACTGTAGGCCGATTTTGTAAACCTGGTTCAGAAGTTATGGAGCAATCCCCGTTTACTGTCAGAGGAAAATAGTCAACAACGCTTGGTTTGGAAGATCAAAGAATTAAAATTCCAAACGAAGAAATGGCAGTCTGATATCTCGTTAATTAAATCGAAGTCAGTGGAAGGATGGGAATCTGAAATTAGTAGACTGTTAATGAAATCTGCTGATGGAGCGTTATCCTTAGAGGATGAAGGTTATCTTCGAGTGCTAGAATCTAACAGAAATAACCACTTGCAGGGGGAGGAGGAGGCATGGTGCCTATGCAACAGAGTTACATGGATCTAGAGTGGGGATTCAAATACAAAATTCTTCCATAAGATGGCAGGGGTTAATAGAAACCGGAAGCATATTTGGGAAGTCACTTCAGAAGCTGGAATTAAAATTTCAGGACAGAATGCGATTAAAGAAGCGACAGTTAATCATTTTAAAGAGTTCTTTAAAGTGAAAGAAGGAACAGATTACGCTGAAATGGTGAGGATATCTAGCCTTTATCCTAGGATGGTTACGGAAGAGGACGTTGATTCACTTTTTAGCCCTGTTACATTGGAAGAAATTAAGTCTGTTCTGGTAAAATTCAACAGAGACCGAAGTCTGGGTCCTGATGGGTGGACTTCAGAGTTTTTTGTTTATTTCTTTGATCTGGTTGGTAAAGATCTCTTTGAAATGGTGGAAGATTCGAGGAGGAATGGAAAACTCTGTGGAGGCCTTAACTCTACTTTCCTGGCTCTGATTCCGAAGGGAAACAAGCCAGACTCTTTTGATGATTACTATCCCATTTTGTTATGTAATCTTATCTACAAAGTGATCTAAAAAATCCTTGCAAACCGGATTAAACCCTTTCTTTCAAAATGTCTTTCTTCTGAACAACTTGGATTCTTAAGGGGAAGAAGAATCCAGGAAGCTATTGGCTCTGCACATGAAACACTTCATAGCATTAAAAAAAAATATATCAAATCCCTGGTGCTAAAATTAGACCTCAAAAAGGCCTACGACAGTATTGACTGGGAGTACCTTAGAGTGGTCCTACTCTCAGTTGGTTTTGGGAAAAAGCTCTCGGATTGGAAAATGTGTTGTGTCACAAGTGCAAATTTTGCAATCCTGATCAATGGTGAGGCGATCGATTATTTCAAGAGTTGGAGGGGTCTTCGTCAGGGATGCCCGTTGTCCCCCTACCTTTTTATATTGATGATTGAAGGTTTAAGTCTGCTGCTAGCAAAGGGATTGGTCAATAAAAGTATTTCAGGTATTTTGGTCACACAACTTCATAAACTTGTCCATCTAATGTTTGTCGATGACGTCCTGATAATGTTAAAGGCAATTCTAGGTGAGTGGCGCTATATATTGGACATTCTTCGAGTTTTCTGTTTGGTTTCTGGTCTATGCATTAATACAGAAAAATCTGTTGTTCATTATTGGGGGCTAGATGACTTGGAAATTGAGCACTTTAAAGCCATCATCCTATTTTCCTTTGTTGATTTAAATGTGGGCTTCAAGTACTTAGGCTATTATTTAAAGCCAGGAGCAGCAAATTCGACTGAGTGGAGCTGGTTAGTGACAAAAATTGAGAGAAATATCGGTTTCTGGTGCAATCATTGGCTCTCTTTGGGTGGCCGATTAATCTTGGTTAAATCGGTCTTGGAGAGCCAATCTGTTTTTTGGATGTCACTGGAACTGATCCCAACATCCATCTTGACCCGCATTCGGCAAATTTGTTTTTCCTTTTTATGGGGCGGTCAAAAATTCAACCACCACTACCATCTTTGTAGATGGGACCTTCTTGCTAGACCGAAGCACTGTGGAGGGTGGGGTCTCATAAACTTGACCACTTTCAACACAGCTTTACTGGAAAATACCGTCTGGAGGGCGCTAATGGTGGATAGCATCTGGCAAAGGATATTAAAGGATAAATATTTGGGGGGCTCTTCCTTTTTTGATTGCTCAGGAAACCATTACAGCAGCAATGGCATTCTTCCATTTTTTGGAAAGGTTTGACAAAAAGAATTCCAATCTTATTACATTGGCTTCGGTGGAGAGCCAGTTCAGGAAAAACGATTCTTATCGGTTTGGACAAAATTGTCGGTTTAGAAGAGTCCTCTATCCTCACTGAAGAGCTTCGTGAGCAGTTGTCCAAAAATAGAATTATGGTTCTAGCACAGTGTAGTGAGTTAGGGGGCATTCCTTCATTACCAGGTCGGTGGCGCTCTAGTTCTTCTTTGGGGTTATTGGGGCAGCTAGCTTTGGAATGGGACAACTTTACAAATTCTTTAAAGGATGCAGGGATTTCTCTACAAGCTGGTGAGGACAGCTTGATTTGGGCAGGGGGGGGGGGGATGCATCAGGAGTTCTTTCGGTTAAAAATATTTATTCTTCTCTCATAAAACCTTTGGATTTTCATAGTGATAAAGTTTGGGTTCCAAAGATATGGAAATGGCCTCTTCATTTAAAACTAAAACTGTTCCTGTGGCTGGAAGCATTTGAAAAAATATTCACATGGAATGTGCTCCAAAGACGAGGTTGGATTGGACTGGGGGTGTGCGAGCTGTGCAACAACGACGAGGAAAGTGCCAATCATTTGTTAATAAATTGCTCATTTACAACATCAGTTTGGCATCATTTATCAAAAAATTTCTATCTGAAAAACCTTTGGGATGGATGCTCGGTGTCTGATTTCTTAACGAAGTGGTCAAGTGATATCTCATCTCTGGTAAGCTTGGCAGCCTATACATGTTGGAATATATGGTTGGAGAGGAATCGGGTGATTTTTTAGGACTGCATTCCATCTCCTCGTGTCGTGGTTTATAGGATTGTTGTTTCTTTTACCTGGCAGCCTACCACAGTAATTTCCATTCCAAACCGGGTTTGCGAAATTACTTTCTTAGATGGTTTCACGTTGGCCTGTTTCGACGAGGCAGCCTTACAAACAGGAAATTGTTGTTCTGTAAGTGGGATCTTCAAATCTCATGCATCAAGAGTTACAAAATGGTACCTTAATTGTGGCGTGGGCACAAATACCAAGGCGGAGCTCCTGGGCTTGTGGGTGACCTTAACTTTGGCTTCTCTTTGGGCAATCGTCAAAATCCAAATCTTGGGGGACTCGAAAGTCATTATCGATTGGATGAACAACAAGAGCAATTTACAGGTGGTGAATTTAGATGGCTGGAAATCAAAGATTAAGGAACTTTCTCTTCAATTTAAGGATCTTAATTTTCAGCATATTTACCGGGAGCATAATAAAGAGGCGGATGCCCTGTCAAAGTGGGTTTTAAAGGAGCCAAAATGCAGGCTATCAAATCTATCACTGGGAAAATGGGAAAGAAATATTGCATACCCATCTAAATATATTTGAAAACTGAGTATTTTGAATGGCTCGGTAAGAATTTAGATGGTCTGAAACTTGCTGTTTTTTCATTCTTCCTCACAACATCATTTCCCTCAGCATTTCAGTTGATTTAGTGTTTCTGCTGTTGAGAAACCAACTCCACAGTGAGCAGAACATTTCTGTTTTTTTCAAGTAGTCATTGACTGCTCTATATCTATTTTGTTTTTTGGACAGAAACAGGTTTTGTAAATCACCTTATATAAATATAAGTTGGAGATAATTTTCTTCGGGAAAAAAAAAGTGATGAAATGACAGATATTAATACCAAACTTCCGGGTGGCGTTTAAAAGGTCATCGACATTCATTTATATCGTGTATTTTAATGGTTTTATGCACAAGATAAACATTGATGTGTCACCGTGACAAGGTTTTTTAAACAGTTTTATGCACAAGATAAACATTGACGTGTCACCATGACAAGTTTTCCACGTGATTCATAAAATAAGTTAACAAAGTTTATGGGTTTTGTACTTTACTTTCTATATTTTATATCTACACAATTATATTATATTTTATATCTACACAATTATATTTATAGAATTTTTTAATATGAAATCATTTATTTAACTTATAAATGACTTCACTTTCATATCCACATGTTAATTAGAAATTATACATAATTTTAATAAACACAACCAAAATATCTTATTTACTCATCCACATAGGCACAATAATGCATGGCCCACCCATCTTTTACTCAAAAGAGATTAAGAAGATTCTATGATATACTCAAAATATTCTTAGGACTCCCTAAAATTCTCTATACACAATATTATCTTTTGTTGCATTTATTTATTAATGTTGTCCATGTAAAGTGGTCAATTTGGTTTTTCAAGATTTCATACATTTCCTTGTAGATCAAGAATTGTAAATAATTTATTTTTTTATACTTCTTTGTGTCTTGGGAGGAGTATGAAAGATTAAAAAGTTATATTTTAGGACACGAGGTTCATACTTTACCATCCTAAGTGGTTCCTTTTTATTTTTGTGTCTTGGGAGGAGGATGAAAGATTAAAAAGTTATATTTTAGGACACGAGGTTCATACTTTACCATCCTAAGTGGTTCCTTTTTATTTGAATGGAAGCGGTTCAAAATTATGGGTTCATAAATACTAATTCATTTCTTTGTACAGTTGTGCCATGCATGGTGGTGGCAATTCTAACACTTTTGATAATCTCTTGACTTTTCAGTATGCTTCTTTACACATTTGTGTTATGCATGGTAGTAGTAATAGTTGTGGTAGTGATACATCCTCTATCATCTTGTATGAGCTAACTATTGTTGAGTTTTAGTAACACTTATTTAAAGGCATTTCCCTTACAGAGTTGCTCTAATATTGCTACATCACTTTAACCATTCAATTCTAATTCTAGACATCTTCCTTAGATAGTTACTCAATAAAAACCTCATTTGCATATTACCAGTAGTAAGCCATATTATTAAATCCACTCAAAGAATGCAATAGCAACTTCTTGGTTGAGTTATTTGCTATTCAATTCCATATGCGTTGAAATAGGTTTGAACCTGTAATCTCCTAGCAACAAAATTTTGCAAGTGAAAGGTTGTGTCATGCATCATTATCTACAAAGAGGAAAGGTTGTGTTGTGCATTTCCTACATAGAAGAATGATTGCATCGTGCATCATTTCCTACTTCAGTTGGTGATCAATCATACATATTGTTACCCCTCATTTTGGCTGAGGGTAACCTTAGTGAATTTCTTCACTAGCCCTTGTATTTTTTTAGCTTTGACAGACGGGGTACTTACTTGTTTCCATGAACATTGATGGAATAATTGTTGATAAATAATGCAATGTTTGATTATGTATATTCCCTTCATTAAAGTGGTCCCTAGGGTTTGGGTATGGTTTTAACTTCATTCAATTTTTCAAGTATTTTCATAGTTCCCACGGAAGTTCAGACTTATTGAGGCAACTCATGGTTCCAAGGAATTGGTCACATCATCTGAATCATTTTGGGATATGTTCACTT